>OVAX01000463.1:0-80198 GCA_900406405.1 Lepidium africanum
AGCCAAAACCGACTCCGGATTTCATTATGAATATTATCTTTAGCTCTAAAACTCGAGCAAAATGTTACAACCCCTCTCTCAGACTCTCTTCTTCCCTCTATCCCTCACTTCTATCTCTAACTCTCTCTCTACCTTAAAGAGAAAAACTAGAAGAAGACTTAGATCTTAGAAGAAGACCGAGAGAACCAGATATATACCATGTACCAAACCGGTTTGGTATAATCTAATGGCTTAACCAAGACCCTCTAAATCAAGTAAGGAGTCTTCAACAATATATATATATACCTCTGATCATGACTAATATTCTTCAACACCTTTATTCTCAGTATTCGTCTGCCATACGATTTTGCCATCTGATTTTGCCATCTGGCTGAGCCAGGACAAGGTTTCCCTGTGGTCCGAATGAAAGAGAAGTGCCTTCGTAGACTAGATTTTGCGGGTTAGCTTGCCAAACCCAACGGATGATGGAATCAGAACTTCCTGTTCCCATTCCGATAGCGAGTGTAAATGCATTTGGCGTGGTATTGAAGAAACAGAGACGGAATATATTACGGGTTACACCTAAATCTCTGTAAGTTGCACCGTACTCCACCGTGGAATCTCCAAAGTCACCGATGTTTAGAAATCGGAATTGCTCCATTGGAGGAACTTGTGGTCGGACGAGGGAGATGAGAAGAAATATACAAAGAAGAGTTGAAATATGTGATGTTAACGCCATTTTTATCAACGTATTTGAATAGAGGCAATGGAAATCAAACGAATGTACTTATAATGCAAAATGTAACAAAAGAAAGAATTAAAATTTGTTTAATTTTAGTCAACTCTAAATGTTTATAAACTATGACAATTTGCATGCGTGCACAATTTCTTAAGCCGTACTATACGACATGATTATCACTTGTGCTTTGCATCCCAAATCCTTAAGTTCATTTTTTTCTTTACGAGGAATGGATAATTTTAGATTGCGGAGATAGAAGAATTATATAGGCTGTATAAGCCGATTAACGTTTAAATTTTATGAATATGGTTCTCGAAGTCAATAGCTATGAGTTGAAGTAGATAGAGCGGATCATATAATTTTATATTTTCTTTTTATTAACTTGAAATAGCCAGATAAAACACCGAATTTCAATAAACACGGTTTAAGTTTCGAGATTTGTTCAAAACTGCGTATATGGTTTTACTCAAAGTTGTGGCGAAATTGCAACAAATGAAGAAGTTAGGAGGGGAATATTGAAACTATACCTTAAGACCACCTCCAACAATAAGAACCCCATAAGGGGTTCTTAACCATTCTTTAATGTAAATTATTATTTTGTAAAAGTTAAGAATCTTACTATGAGTTTTAACTCTTTTTCTCCTCGAGTAGTAGAATCCCATTAGGGGTTCTTATAAAAAAAATGGTTTACATATACAAATAAGCCTTTGCACTCATTCTAAGCTAACACTCTCTCAACTTGAAGAATCAAAGAACAAGTAAAGGACTAAAACTGAACCCAACACCTAGTACATTGAGGTATACAATCTCCTTTACAATCTACATTGTATCCCAACACTTTTGGATTCCGAAGCAACAGATTTCGTAGTTGCTTACCTGTAATTCCCCATTGGTTTTCCAAAATCACAACGTTAGGTTTCATCTCTTCCTAGTATCTTGTCTTTCCCCTGTACACTGAAATCAAAACAAGATAAGGCTTCTTTGCATTCTTCTCATATCTTTGGATCTTCATTACAGGTTTCAACTTGTGTTGTTGACAACTCACAATCCACTTGTTTTGCAAAACAATTGGAGTCTTTACTCCTCCAATTACACCAAATGAGTTCATGCTCAATGGTGAAACATTAGTATATGTTACAGAATCAGCCTACAAACATAAAAAAAAGCAATGTATGTTATCACGAGATTTCAGAAATAAGCATATAACCAAAGATTTGTTTCCAAGATACGTTAAACATACTGCATAGTGGCGGAAGCATTTGGCGGAACCTAATGTTGCCAAAGGTGAAGCTAAAGAGTTTCCAAGTATCTCCTGTTTCAACAGATATCAATAAGCATCCATTGAAGAAAGTAACTACAATGCAGAATAAATCAAATTTCCATCCAAAACAATGGTAAACAAGAGTACAACATAGCATAAGGAAGCTCTTCAACAATAAAAATCCCATTAATGATTGTGAAACCTCATCAAGAACATTGAAGCTGAAAGTAACTGAAGTCGAGATAGTTCTAAAAATCACATTGAACAACCTATAGATCTCAGTCCAACCAATACGAGAATATCATAGAACCTAAAGCTTTATGAACAACGAACAAAGTCGAGTTTGACTTTGATTTGAAAATTGCAAAAAAGAAGCACAAAACTTCGATCAACAGAATCATTATTGAGCTTGAGTCTTCTTATATCATATAATCTAGTCAAGAGCAACTCTACTACTCTTCTCCATAAAACCACCAATGGCTTATGCTAAACCAATTCATAAGCTTGTGATAATAAATAAATCCCTAATTCCTGGCAAACTCAAATCAAATTCGTGAAACTAAACTCAAGAATAGTTACAGATTGTAAACGCACACGATTATAGGACTATAATGAAGCAATTCAAGGTGATTATATGATTGGAAAATTAGTTAATCAGAGAAAGGTACCAAGAGTGCGAGGATAACAACAACGGAAGAACCTTTAAGTTTGATTTGTTCGGTTGATTTGTTCTTGATGACTCTTATGAAATATTTCCAGAACAGAACAACAAATTGAGATAATCCAAAATCAATGATGGAGGAAGAAGAAGATATAGAGAAAGAAAGAGTGAGGAAATGGGTTTACCGAAAACGTCGAGATGAAGATTTCTTCAGGTCGTCGCCGTCAGTTCGAGAGGAAAAGGAAGAGGATAAAGTTCGATCTCGCGAAAGAGAAAGATGATGATTTCTTCAGGCCATGACGACTTTTTTTTTTCCACTGTAAACCATCCTCCAATAAGAGATTGCCACATATGCAGTTCTTAAATTTCTTAAATAAAAAAGGGCTGATGATCAAGATCCTTTTGAAAATTTCATATAACATCATAATTATACGAACTATCGCCCTCGTTTAATTTCCCTCTAAAACAAAGTATAAAATTAATTTTCCCCTATTATAGTTTACAAGTTTAATTGCCTTCTAATTAATACTTGAATTTCGATTTCCCCACAAAATTGAATTGGCATCGGTTTACCAGTAGACCATTTACCTAAACTAAACCTGATCATGCCGTAATTGTGCTCTAAACCCGATTTTTAAAGATTAAACCTGATTTCATTAGATTAACCATCAATTGACCCGTTTAGCATTTGGTAAACCCGATTCCGATTAAAATCCTAAGAAATTAAAAACCCAAATCCCCAATTCTTGTTTCTTCGAAACCCTAACTCTCAAAATCTCTCTCTGAAAATCGAATCATTTTATTCCAGTTGAAATCTTGTTGTATCTGTTTCACAGCGCCAATGGAGGTTGTTGAGTTCATCGATGTGCCAGTTTTCGCAGATCCACCTGATAGAGAAGAAGAAGCCATGCGAGATGATATGCGAGAAAGAAACTAGTTTGAAATCAACCAAATGCTTTCTGGGTTTGTCGACGAGCCTCCTGTGAACGAGAATGTCATACTTGATAGTGAGAGCGAAGAAGAGGAAGAAGTTATTCGCCGACCAAAACTGAATGTGATAAGAGGCGACAAGAACTTGTATAAGGGCCAAAGGTTCTTCAATGGCTTAGCATTTAAGGAGACGGTACTTGATCACGCTCTCAAGTCTGGGCGTAATATCAAGCAATAGAGGTTTGACCATAATAAACTTGCTTTTAAGTGTTGATGTGTATACATTTTAGCATGTTCTAGAGCTTTCATATAGTTCATTTTGCACTCATATTCATAGCACTTTCATTATTTAGAGTTATTTTTGGTTCATTTGCATTGTTTGCACTTGCATTGCATACGTTGTGTACTTTGGAGTTTTTATCAGGTTCTGACCCATTTCTATTTATTCTTTTCTCATGCATTTATTTAAGTTACTCACACAATTTTGTTACATTGTTATGCAACAGGTTGAACGTGGTCAATCTTCTCAGGCAACAACATCACAAGCGATGACTTAGTTGAATTGGATGTCGAAGATTAACTAGGAGACTAAGTAGAATGAGATGACTTAGTTAGAGGTCTTTTGGTATCATATTTTGAGATCTCTTTGTCAAACTCATATGATTGGCTAATCAGTTTTTGGATGTTATTATTGGCCATGTAGTTTTTGTGGTCATGACATCTTAAACCTCGACCATTTGCAATGCTTTGTAGTTACATTTGTAATCGGTTTTTATGGATTTGTGGTTACATTTGTGATCAGTTTTTGTGGATTAAGCAATGATAACCTTTATTAATGGATTATAGTTTTATATAGGTTTTATGATCACATTTGTGAATGTCTCAGCTTTATATAGGTTTTATGTCTCGTTTTATGAAGGTGATTATGCAATGATCACCTTTGTTTGTTGGATCATTGTTGTTTACAAAATTTTGGGCCGTATAATCTATAAAATTTGTGGCCCACCCAAAACATAATTAAAGATCCATCTCCCGATTTTCATTATTTGAGAGGAGAAAACATAGTATAAAGAAAAACAATACAGAGAGAAAGAGAAGTGATTAAGAGAAGAGTTTTACGAATCATTCATCAAATTCTGATGATGAATTGATCATTTGAGCTAATCGTTCTTGATAGAGTCTTCTTCTTTCTTTTTGGTTCAATCTTCTTTCTTTTGTTCTTGAGTTTTTCAATTCGATACAAGTGTGCAATTGTGTCGAAGCAGAATTAACGCTAGAGGTTCCATCTTAAAGAAATCTTGCACAAGACTTTGGTCGACTAAACCTCTCAAATGCAGTGATCCAATCATGGCTTTGCAATTTCCTTCTGTTTCTTTAATTCTTCCTTGTTTCCTTTCTTCTCTTCTTCAAGAGCTCTAACAATCTTGAGAGGTTTAATTTTTTGAGCTTTCAAGAAGATTAGGAACTCGGAGATTTGTGATCTTTCAAAGCTACAACAGTCGTCGTCTCATGCTTCCATGTCTCAGAAACAACGTTACGGTTGATGACATCATCAATTAAGTCATGTCGTACATAGCAGATCTGGAAGATCGCAATTCGGTATTTCATGTCTGTAGCAGATGATTCAAGACTAATGGAGGAGGAGACACACCCATATGAAGAATTGGCAGATTGATAATAGAAAGAAAGTAATTTGTTTTAAAAAGCTTTTTCTTGATTGATAACATTCAGGCATAAGCTGCCAACAATCAATATCGAGGTAATACTAAACTATCTCTTGTAGAGAACTTGGTTCTAAGATTACAGTCGAAAAACTCTCAAAAGATCTGAATCTGTCCTTGGGTCTTTATATATCTTTGAATAGGGTGTTTTCAATTTTTAATTGAGTAGAAATCTGATCAGTGATGCTTTCTTGATGTTTAATTTTTGATCAGTGATGCTGAAATATTGATGTTAGTAAAATTAGGGAACCCGTAGAGAAATTAATTTTGTAGTTTCAATTTCTTGTGATAGTTTCAATTTGGTCCTTAAAACGATGATATTAAGGTCGCTTGTACATCTTTTATTTGTGTGATTCTCTAGATGTTTGGTATTTGAACTTTGGTTACTTAATTGTTATTTTAAGAACTCGTTTCAAAGTGCCAAATTGCTAGAAGTTGATCCCACTGAATGAAAAGTATGTATGATCGAAACATACATGAAATGGTTCTTTTCTTATCAATGGTTCTTTAACCTTGTTTAAACATATGCGTTATAATTTGGTAGACTTAAGAGTACATCAGAGAGAATAATTATATGTCCTAGAGTAGTGTATGATTATTCTAGTATTAAAAGTTGAATATGTTATATGCATATCTAAGGTAGAACATCATTTTCGAATGATGAAATGATTTATAGCTAATCATAGTAGTGAATATGATTCAAATATACTTAAGTCATTTTGTTTAAATGAAAGCATTATTCATAGACATATATTAGCTCTTTTACCCTTGGAATTGTTGTAAGGAAAATTGAAACTTTTATGTTATTAGTTTCTAGTTTTCCTAGTGAATTGTGGGGTATGTTGTGCTATATATTTGTTTCAGGTTGAATAATGTGCTCTATGAAGTCCTTTACGTCACTCCATTTGAGCCCTGTAAAAAGCTTATTCCTAATCATAATTGATATTATGTGGGGGTGAGCTTTAAGGTCATTTTGTTTAGTTGTTAAGATCTCAAAGGAATCTAGTTGGTTTCTTGATCAGAGGGTTATGTGAACGTTCAGTTTTGGACATGACCAAAGAAATAAAATATCGTTTCTTAAATGGATGAATGCGTGTTTATGTGTACATGGATTTCATTCCAAGTGGATGCTTATGTAGACGTACGGTCTTGGACACAAGAGCTGAAATAGATCTTAAGTGACTTGAGTTTAGTGTTTTTTGGGCTCCTTACTAGGTGATTTAATCGCATAAATCCTTAGTTCAAAAGGTCAAATAAAGAAAAATATTAAAACTTGTTTAGAGTCATGTAAAAGATTGATAAAACCTCAGATTGAGTGTTTAACTCTATTGTAAAAAGTGAATTGGTTTTCACTTGTTTTAAGTGTAAGAGAGTCAAAACCTCTTTGAAACACTTGATTTAAGTGTAAGAGAATCAAGAAGGTGACCTCTTTGAAACAATTGTATAAAACGTAAGAGAGTCGAGAAAAAAGATATCTTTGATATGTTTGGTAAAGTGATTAGAGAGCTTTAGGGAGCTGGACTCTTATCATTTAAATATCACAGATCCACTGACTAAGGTATTATGTGGACACAAAGTGTTAGACATAGCCTTAGAGATGGGTTTGAAGTGACATTAGAACAACACCTTTGAAGGTTACCACTGTGTGACTCTATATTGTAGATCATCAGTTCAAGGTTCAAAACAATAGAAAAGTGTTGTTCAATATAGTGTCATGTTGTATTAAAATTAAAAAATTTGTGACTGAGTATGAGAACTCATGTTGTAAGTGATTACAAAGGATCATTTGTAAAGATTTGTTTCATTTTTGTACATGTAAGATTTTGAGCAACTGAATTTGCAGGTTTTGAGTAACTTAACTTGCAATTTTTGAGCAACTCAAATTGCAGGTTTGAGCAATTCAGATTGCAGTTTTTGTGTTCCTTAAGGAGTACAAATTGTATGTTCTAATCATAAAGATATGACAGAGACAATCATGTGTAAAATCATGAAGTTAGTATACGAGTGAAGTTAGAATCACTCTGAAACATGTATTGTAAATCTTAAGTAATATAAAGAATATTGTAGATCCATTGACAAAACTATTATGCTAAAGAATGGTTTAAAACACAGCAAGTAAAATGGGTTTGCATTGACTTGAGCTTAAATGTTTTTCGGGGATTCGTACCAAGAGAATTGTTCACACGAATCTGTGGTTGAAAAAGGTCAAACGATGGAATGACACTGAAGCTTGGAAAGTCATGTAGATATAGATTGACTAAGAAGTCTGAGATGATAATAATCTCATCTCAAAAGCGTGAGTTAACTCACTACAATTGTGAACTGATTATGTATTCCTTTGTAAAGGAACTAGTAATTGTGTGTTTATATTGATTAATGATATTACTATTAAATTGTAACGGTGAGCTAAATTCTCAAGAGTACGATTCAAGTCTTAACGACATCATATATGTTCTCATTCGATGAAAATTTTGAAAATAGGTGGGGGATTGCTGGATCATTGTTGTCTACAAAATTTTGGGCCGCATAATCTATTGAATTTGTGGCCCACCCAATATATTATTAAAGATCCATCTCCCAGTTTCCATTATTTGAGAGGAGAAAACATAGTATAAAGAAAGAACAATACAGAGAGAAAGAGAAGTGATTGAGAGAAGAGTTTTAGGAATCATTCATCAAATTCTGATGATGAATTGATCCTTTGAGCTAATCGTTCTTGATAGAGTCTTCTTCTTTCTCTTTGGTTCAATCTTCTTTCTTTTGTTCTTGAGTTTTTCAATTCGATACAAGTGTACAATTGTGTCGAAGCAGAGGTAATACTAGAGGTTCCACCTTAAGAAATCTTGCACAAGACTTTGGTGGACTAAACCTCTCAAGTGCAGTGATCCAATCACGGCTCTGCAATTTCCTTTTGTTTATTTAATTCTTCCTTGTTTCCTTTCTTCTCTTCTTCAAGAGCTCTAACATTGTTAACATCATTCTCATAACATCATTTTAGATTCGATGTCTTATAACACAACAACAAACAGTCTTAATGATCAACAACAAGAAATACACAACTGGTCTTGATGATCAACATAAAAACAATCAATACACAACAACAGATAACTCACACTAAGAACTTAATGATCAACATCAAAGAAATCAAAACACAACAACAAACGGCTATGAATTTCTTCATCTTCCACTCGTATTCACCAAGCATAAGCTCAACATTTCCTAATATTTGAGTCTCCATATTCATTAGCTCTCTGTCAAACTCATTTTTTTGCTCCTCAATTGAATTAGATAATCTATGTACCTCAATCATTAGAGCTTCATCCTCCCATAGAAACACATGATTGTCATTAGCAAGCTACAAGAGAATTCAAGACATCAATACTCTTGTTTCAGTCTTTGAATTCATAAGATTTAGAAACTCACCTTTTGAGCTACAGCTGAAGAACAACGATAATAACATCGATTCGGATTGTTAGAGGACTTCGAAATCTTGCCACTAATTGAAGCTCCACACCAACACCTTTTTGGAATTCCGGCAACAAATACTCCTCCTCCACATTGCGTCGTCGACGAACCACTGGAAGCTCATGTGTCCTTGCTCATTTTCAAGCTGGTTCTCTATTAAACACCATTTCAACAAAAATTGGATATATAAACAAAGAAATCACTAAAGAAACGTAAACCTAACAAGATAACCAAGAATTAGCAAAGGAATTTACCAGTTTAGAATCACGATTCTGACATTTTTGAAATTAGGTTTCGTGACTCAATTTGGGAGAAAAGAGATACAAGTCGGGTTTTAATTGTCATCGGGTTGTCAAACAGGTTTGGTTATAGACGGTATGCTTTGGTTTTACGAGTTTGTTGGTTCAACATAGCAAATTGACGATAAGGGGCAATTAAACTTGTAAACTACAATAAGGAAAAATAAATTTTATACTAGGGGAAAATTAAACGAGGGCAATAGCTCGTGTAATTATGGTGCTATATGAAACTTTCGAGGGAATTGTGATCGTCAACTCAATAAAAAACGATTCTTAGTAAATAACATTTTTTTGATTTAATTTTAATTCATTAACCCCTAAGAACCGTTCTTAGCAACCCCATTAGAGTTGCTCTAAGGGTTGAAACTTGGAACTGTCAGCTGATAAATTAGTAGTTAATTCCCTTAGAGGGCCATATATGTTGTTTTAATGGGCCCTTACGTATTAGGTCCGTTGGGCTATTTGTAAAGGTCCACTTTTTAGACGAAGAGACGAGCAGATTCCACGACGGAGATTTTGCTCAGACTGCCTGAAAAATTCGTTACAATGTTATCGCGACTCGACATCGTTTCCTAATCAGATTCTACGGCATTGCAGAATATGTATTAATGATGTTTGTTGATCACCACATATAACTGAGGACTGCATTTGCAGCCCAAATGCCAAACCCTAGAAGATAGGCATAGAAATTTAAGCAGTAGCTTCTTCAAACGCAGCAATCTTTGTACTAATCACACTATCAGAAACCGTCGAGTATGAGTATATCAGATTCTAGGATTCATACAAAGAAATACAAAGGCAAGTTTTTCCACTGGAGGGGTATAAAATAATATGCGAAGTTTAGGTCAACGACATTGAAATCGCAAAATCTTTTTGCATCTGGATCCCAAATTACAGAAAAAGAGAGTGATTATCGTCGTTTCATGGCTTTTTGAACGGAATCTGCAGGCGTTTGATGCAACAAAACATCATCACCTTGTTGATTCTTCTCCTGTTTCAGAAGCGTTTTTTTCTCCATCTCACGCCACTTATTGATCGCGAAAGTAGTTAAAACTGCAAAATTCATACTCATCGGAATGTTGGATTCACTCAATCAAAATCAGAAGAAGAATAAAAGGTGAAGCGCACTTACATCCGGCGCCGACGAAGTAGAGCATTCGAAGGACCTTCGGAGCTGGTGGACCTTCCTCCATCATTTCTTCTAATCGCTAAATCTTCTTCTTTTTCTCTGCTCTTCTCTAAGCAGTTGGCTCAAAACGTCGTCATTTCGTCTACTTACTTCTGTATCAGACCTAACCCGACAACATTACACAACCCGACCCGATTTGACCCGGTTTTGAAATATTGAATATACAAAACAAAACTCAGAAATGAGGTTATTTACTACTGAGACAATTGGACAATAAAGACTAAGATTGAAGTTCTTCTGCTTCGTAACTGATGTATTCTGAAACTGATTTTGAGTCTTTGACAACAATTATTGAAATAAAGTTAAAAAACATTATATAATGTATAGTCTAAAGCTCATATAAATGTCGATAGTGTTACAAAACAAGGGCAGAACTAAACAATGGACCATGGGTGTTATAATACTCTTTCCACAGAAAAAAAAGCCTTTCAATTTGAGCAGCAACCGAGTTTCTTCAGAGCGGAGACATCGTTTTTAACTTCAATTTTCTCACCTTTAGGAACAGAAGCATTCCCATCTTCACCAGCTTCTACTTGCTTTTTGCTAGTTATACGATAAATCTGTGTCAAAACCTCTGCAAATGCGTCCTCAACATTGGTAGCTTCAAGGGCAGATGTTTCCATGAAGCAAAGCGATTCTTGCTCGGCGTAGGATTTCCCATCTTCTGTAGGAACAGCTAGTAAGTGACGGAGATCAGATTTGTTACCAACAAGCATCACTACAATGTTTGGATCGGTGTGGTTCTTGAGCTCCTTTAACCACCGGTCTACGTTTTCAAATGTTGCACGGCGGGTTACATCATATACTAGGAGTGCACCCACGGCTCCACGGTAGTATGCACTGGTGATGGCACGGTACCTGTGGCAAGCATCAAACTGAGTTGTAAGATTGTGGCGAGAATCAGTGATAGATACAGCAACGGTTATAATAAAGCAATGGACGTTATAATCATTCATTTGCAATAGAAGAAACTTCTTATAGGCTTTTAAGTTTCATTATCCTACTTTTAAGCCAATCCCCAATCGAGATCCAAGACCTGCCATAATTAGTACAGAAATTACTTGCTATGTTTTAATCGAGCTATAAAGGATTGCATGCTGATCTGAATATCTGATATCCAACAGTTTTGCTAAAAATTGGGGTAAACCAAAAGTTGCCAAATCAAAAAGGCAGTAAGAGAATTTGTTTCAGTGTAGGCAAACTAAACTAGTCAATGAGTTGTTTACATTCCAAAAATTGTCTAGCTTTCCTGAATCTAGTGATCATTAACCACAAAGAAACACATGCTCATATACAATCATCCAATCATGATTCACTTCAAGCAATCATGGTCGTATTGGGTCAACCCGATAAACTTATTTTCAGTATAAGAGCAATTCTTTATTCTACATTATTAACTACCTCCATATTCTATCTTTCAATGGTGGTCAAGTGCGGTCAAACTTCAGACAAGCGTTTTCAGAAGAGTGTTTTTTGAGTACAAAAAGTCAACGGGGAAACTATCTAGTAAAAGGCTTCTGAAAACATTCACTACTTCGAAAGAAAAAACGAAAAACACTAAAAACAAGCACAAAAGCCAGTGAATGGAGCAGACATTGAATAGTGACAACCTCATAGACCGAGAGAATTTAACATCGGCTTCAGCTCAAGTTTCTCAATCTCTAAAAGCAGTTTGAAAGAACATAAAGATTGGGTTAAAGAGCTCATTTCCCATACAGTACCAAAATTCAAATCAAGTCAGACAAACGAAGTAAAAGCTAGTGTCCCCTCAAAGTTACCAAAATGATAGATCTGTGAAAACTCGTTTAATAAAGTTCCAGGCAGGCAATGTTAGATCGAGAACCTAAGTATGGAGCTTTTGACTGTTCAGAGTGATCTCCGGGCCAGTGGCACAAATTTAGGATGTACTCAAGACCAATTGATCCCGAAAAAAATCAACAATCCGCCATGAAACTCTCAGTGTGAAATACGTTCATCAAACAAGATCTAGCTAGACGGCCGATTTACATACAAATCAAACATGAAAAGACGAAGAAGATGAAAAACGAACCTCTCCTGACCAGCAGTGTCCCAAATCTGAGCTTTGATGACCTTCCCATCGACCTTTAATGTGCGAGTAGCGAACTCGACGCCAATGGTGGATTTAGACTCGAGATTAAACTCGTTTTTGGTGAATCTAGAAAGGAGATTCGATTTGCCGACTCCAGAATCACCAATAAGAACAACTTTAAAGAGGTAATCATAGTCATCTTCCACTCTGTACCCTGCCATGTTCTCCGTCTCAAGTAGTTGCTTCTCCTCAGCTATTAATCTAAAAGAAAAAAAGAAAGAAAGAGAGAGAGACGGAGTGTAAAGGTGTAAACTGAGATTTGAAATAACGCGAGAAAATGGTGGAAAGAGTTAGAGTGACGGGCGGTGATTGTGATATGAGATCTGGACCGTTAATCTATCGTCCGCGCTGGTGACGATAATAATATCTACTGAAGTTTACGGTTTTACCCTTGGCGTTTAATGCGCCATGTGGACGACGTTTAAATAAACTAATCACTGTATTATTTAAGGTTTAAGTGCGGTAAATTAGTATTGACTGTAATGTCAAAGATGTCAAAAAGCAAGCGATATGATCTTCGTCGCATTTCACCGGCGAATTGAGTGGCGGTAGCTTTATCTTCTTTTTTTCACTCTATCTTCTTCTCGTCATTACATAGAAGTTAGTGCGATGCAATTTCTTCTTAACATTCTTCTTTCACTGTCATCTCTCGTGAAGAACAATAAATTAGAAGGTAATTTTACATTTTTTCTCGAGATTTTGAGTTGAATTTTGGGTTACAGATATGTGTGAGCAGAATTTTGATTTATCGGGTTCAATCTTTTGAATCCCATGCTAACAGAATGAGGAAGAGGAGCTAACTAGGCTTTCGCAATGGGCTTCTAGTTTATTCAAATTGGGCTTTTTTCTAAATTGTAGGTTTCTCTACCTGTAAAAAAGAAGAAAAAGAGTAAAAAAAGAAGGAAGAATGAAAAAGATGAGAGAGAGTAAAAAAGAAGAGAGAGTAAAAAAGAGGTGAAAGAGTAAAAAGAGGTGAGAGAGTAAAAAAGAAGAGAGAGAGTAAAAGAGAGGAGAGAAAGTAAAAAAGAGGTGAAAGAATAAAAAGAGGTGAGAGAGTAAAAAAGAAGAGATAGAGTAAAATTAAGAGAGAGAATAAAAATGAGGAGAGAGAGTAAAAAGAAAAAAAAGAATGAAAAGAGGAGAAATAATGATAATAGGAAAAAGGGAGTAAAAATGAGGAGAAAGATTAAAAAAAAGAAAAAGAGTAAAAAAGGAGAGAGAGTAAAAGAGAGGAGAGAGAGTAAAAATAAGGAGAGAGAGTAAAAATGAAAAGAGAGAGTAAAGATGAAGAGAGAGGTTAAAAATGAGGAGAGAGACTAAAAATGAAGAAAGAGAGTAAAAATGAGGAGAAAGAGTAAAAATGAAGAGAGAGAGTAAAAATGAGGAGAGAGAGTAAAAAAAAAAGAGTGTAAAAATAGAAGAGAGAGTGAAAAAGAGGGGAGAGAGTAAAAAGATGAGAGAGAGTAAAAAGAAGAGAAAAAGTAAAAAGAGGAGAAAGAGTAAAAAGAGGAGAGAGAGTGAAAAAGAGGAGAGAGAGTAAAAAAGAAGAGAGTGAGTAAAAATAGAAGAGATAGTGAAAAAGAACTTTTACTTTGGTTTTTTGTCTTTTTAAGGTATTTTGGTCTTTTTGTCTTTTTAAGGTATTTTGGTATTTTTGTCTTTTTAAGGTATTTTGGTCTTTTACAAACTTTTACAAGTCTATCTGCATCCAAATGCACCTTCCAAACACATCTGAAATATTTTAATTTTTTGGATGGATTTGCCAAAATCATCTTGATGCTGCGTCTGGATGAAGCATATAATTGTGTCTAAAAAAAAGTAGTGTGCATCTCCATCAAGATGAGGAAAAGAACACCACCTAAGAAGAAAAACAATCTTTCTTATGAGATTCATTCACTACAAAATTTTACAAATTTCTTTCAATTTCAAGGGATGGATGATGAAACCTCTTCCAAAGAGAAACACAGTAATTTCGACAGGATAAGCGATTGACCTGATTTGTTGTTGTGTCGGATACTTTCAGACCTCTTAACCAAGGAATCAGTTTGCACTAGCCTTTTGTCAAAACGATGGAGGAATCTCTGGTTACATGTTCCGGCATTGCACTTGGATTCAATGAGTTCTCAGGTGATGATGAATTTGTGAGTTTCCTTGATAGGTTTCTGGGTTTTGAAAATGAGCAACACTTGGAGAGATTTAAGTTGATCTATGAGGTTAATGAGCATGATGCTTCTCGTTTCAGCTCTTGGATCAATGCTGTGGTTAGGTGTAGAGTTTGTAACTTAATTATTCGTAATCAGATGGATGAAGACAAGTTAGTTAAGATGCCTCTATCTCTCTATTCCTGTGAGAGGTTGGCGAACTTAGAGCTCTATGGCGTAGTCTTGTATCATCCTAAGTCTGTTTCGCTGCCTTGTGTGGAGTTTATGCATCTTGAGCAAGTTAGTTATGATTATGATTTGACTCTGAAG
This sequence comes from Lepidium africanum, assembly GCA_900406405.1. Classification (NCBI taxonomy): domain Eukaryota; kingdom Viridiplantae; phylum Streptophyta; class Magnoliopsida; order Brassicales; family Brassicaceae; genus Lepidium; species Lepidium africanum. Next base: position 14,826 of record OVAX01000463.1, read on the forward strand.
ACTCTGATATCAAGCTGTCCTGTTTAGGAAGAGTTAACCGTAATCCGTGATTCTACAAAAGTTGTATGTGTTCGTTTCCATTCACTAAAATGTATCAAGATAGAGTGTGACCGCTACATCAGTAAAGATAATGTTGTTGTAATTGATGCTCCAAGACTTGAGTATATGAGCCTCAAAGATCAGAGAACTGACAGCTTCATAATACATAGTATTAGACCCTTTGCAGAGGTAGACATTGATGTTCTCTTTAATGTAGACGATGGTGAGACATTGAAATCAGGTGATTCTTCCAAGAAAACTATGCTCAACAAAATTTCTCACTGGGTTATCAACAGTCACCGAGTTGACCATCTATGGTGCAACTCTTGACGTAATATATACACATATTTTGCAGATTCAATAACATTAAACTTATATAGTTTCCTTATCACATTGTCTTAGTGAACTTATGTTTTCTTCTATTTATTGCTGCATAGGTTATTAATGATTACCGCTAAATGGGACGGCTACTGCCTCAATTCTCTAACTTGTCTCACTTGCATGCTCACGTCCATGAAACTGCATGGGAAATGATGCCAACCTTCTTCGAGAACTGTCCAAATATACACACTGTAGTTATGGTGAGTAACATTTGTTCATAAGATTTCATGTAAATCATACTGAGATTTGATTGCTTTCCATGAGCAACAGAGATTGATCTTTCAGTTGTCCCACAATGTTTCTTATCATCTCTTGAATTTGTTCACCTGAAGACGACATTCCATGATTATATGCATAAGAAAGGGACACTCAGAATTGATAGTATGATAAAATTAACAAAGTACTTTCTAGAAAATGTTGCAACCCTCAAGAAATTGACGGTAAGCGAAGAGTTTTATTACATCATCAACGAAATCAAATAGATTCCTAGAAGATCTGAGGGGTGTGAAGTTGTCATGGACCAGTGAGCTAGCTTACAAGGTCTTCTCTAATAAATCACGTTTTATATCCAATGATCTAAGGAGAAATCAGGCTTCTTATTGGCAATTAATTAACAAGTAATCTAGTTGAAATATCTTGAGCCTTTTAAGACTAATTTTTGTATTATGTAATGTGGGGTGCTTGCTTAGAAGTCCCAAGAAACTAATCAGCTACTGCAAGGCAAAAAGAAATTGCTGTACTTTTCATATCTTTGATATATGATATATTTTTCATATTGGGAATATAATTCTTGTTTATCCATCTCTATTATAATAAAACCGTAAGAATAAGATTTTTCATATTTTTGTAGTAATATAATAGAGATTTTAAATCCCTTGATTTGTTTTGATTAGTTGATTTGTTTTAACTAATTAATTTGTTTTTATTTTGTTTTGTTTAGATAAGATTATTTTAAAAACAAATTATTTGTTTTAACTTGATTTCAATAAAAATATACAATTAAAAAGTAAACTTTAACCAATTAAGATTAATTTTCGTTGGTTTTAAAAATGAGCCTCTAACCAATTAAAATTTGAATTTCATTTCTTAAAAAAAAAGAAAACTTTAATCAATTAAGATTTGATTTTTGTTGGTTTAAAAGACATCTCTAACCAATTAAGATTTGATTTTCGTTGGTTTAAAAAAGAATCTCTAACTAATTAAGATTTGAATTTCGTTTGTTAAAAAAGAAAACTTTTGATTTTTTTTGGTTTAAAAAAGAATCTCTAACCAACTAAGATTTGATTTCGTTGGTTTAGTGTATGTTACTAATAATTTAATTGAATATTTTTATAATGATTAATAATTTTTCTAATCTCTATATATAATAAAACCATAACATTAAATGAATATGGAACTAAAACTCTAAATGAATACGAGTTCAAAACCCTAAATGAATGCGGGTCAAGAACCTTAATTAAATACAAGTCTAAAAACAAATTGAATATGTGTCTAAAAACTTAAATGGCACGAGTCAAAAAAAGTTTATATACGCAAATTGTAATGCATCAAAACCTCAATCATCTGAGATAAAAAAAATATATTTTGTGTACAACACTAATCATCACTATAAATTATACATTAATTTTTAGTATATATCTCAAATATATATAAAATTAATAAATTTACATATAAAAATCAAAAATCATCTAGTTAGTGTGATAAACACCGTGTAATTGTGTGTATTTTTGTTTTTTTTTTCTCTTCAACTGAATATATTGATCATGCAAAAAAGCTACTTCCCTGGACTTACAATACCATGATCTTACAATAGACATAGGATCGATTGAATAAAGTAAACAAAAGTTAACAGATTGCAACCGAGATTTAGTAATGAACTTAATTAGCAAGGAAGAAAGGGAAACAAACTTCAACACATTTGAACCATTAGATGCTCCTTGCCTTCTTTATTTACCTTCAGTTTATACCCTTGAGGACTTTCACACCTAAGTTTTGGTTCATCAGATGGATTCTACATATTATAAACTACTGCCCTGGTTCGGTGGTTTCACGTAGCTATGAAAGCTCTTGATTAAGCAGAGGTAGTAACCATTGAGGTAACCCTATGGCTTTGTAGTTTCCATCTATGGGAAGATTGGCCACTGCTTCATCTTGGATGGACATTGCCCTTAGATTTTCGATCAGTGTTTGTTTAAAAAAGCAATCAAGATTTATATGAGAAGAGACGATAAATAAGTGAAACTTCAACTTTGAATGATCGGTGTCAAAGCACAATATGACTTAGTCACGCTCCATATTTTCTAACGAATAATTGATTGAACACTATAATTAGCCTCCAAAGAAAGCACTTTGTGACAACTCTTCTTCCGATTTGAAAAGGAAAGCAAAATTCACCTGATCTTCAAAACAAATTGTTGTCTGTAAGCTTGGATGTATGAATCCAAAGCTCCTATGGTTGACTTGAAGGAGTGTTTTTATATGGTTTAGGATACCGAAGACAGGTAGTCCAGTGGTATAGTCACTTTACAAATCCTCAAGGCACCAGAAATCGAACCATCTACTTGTATAAGAGAGAGATTTAAAAACCAGTAGCCTAGTTGACAAAAAATTGACCACAAAAAAACATCTATGAGTTGTTTGACTAGCATTGTCTGTATCTTGAAAAAAGTTTCAATGTGAGGCCCACTACCAAAAGAAAAAAAAAATGTCAGAAAGCAGGCTATAGGATTTTCGTGGCATTTCACCGGAGAATTGACTCTATCTCTTTGTCATAACGGAAAATTCAGTGCTATTCCACCGGCGAATCGACGGTGATTTCTTCGTTATCGTTCTTCTGTGGCTGTCATATCTCACGAAGAACAATTAATTAGAAGGTGACTCACTTTGTTTCTGGAGATCTTGAGTTGTCTTTTGGTCAACTTTGGGTAAAAGATTTGTGTTAGCAGAATTTTGATATATGTGGTTCAAATGTTTTGAATCCCAAGCTAAATTCTCTGAATTTTAGGATTTCAGGATTAAGGGAATAAGACATGAATGATGAAACCTCTCTCAAACAGAAACAAAGTAACTTGGATAGGATAAGCGATTTACCTGATTCGTTGTTGTGTCAGGTACTCTCGGACCTCTCAACCAAGGACTTGGTTTGCACTAGCCTTTTGTCAAAACAATGGAGAAATCTCTGGTTACATGTCCCGGCATTGGACTTGGATTTCAATGATTTCCCAGATGATAGTGATGACATTGTGAGTTTCCTTGATAGGTTTCTGGGTTCTAAGAATGAGCAACACTTGAAGAGATTTAAGTTGATCTATGAGGTTTATGAGCATGATGCTTCTCTTTTCAACTCTTGGATCAATGCTATGATTAGGTGTAGAGTTTGTGATTTAAATATTCACAATCAGACGGATGATGAAAGATTAGTTAAGATGCCTCTATCTCTCTATTCTTGTGAGAGATTGGTGAACTTACAGATCTACCATGTAAGCTTGTATCATTCTGAGTCTGTTTTGTTGCCTTGTGTCAAGATTATGCATCTTGAGATGGTCAATTATGATGCTGATTTGACTCTGGAGACTCTGATATCAAGCTGTCCTGTTCTCAAAAAGTTTACCCTAATTTGTGACCCCTATGATTCTATTAAAATTGTATGCGTTCATTCCCATTCACTTAAAAACATCAAGATAGAGTGTGACAGTTATGAATGTGATCGTTATAATGTTGTTGCAATTGATGCTCCTAAACTTGAGTATATGAGCCTCAACGATCATCCTACTGACAGCTTAATTATACATAGTATTGGTCCCTTTGCAGAGGTATACTTTGATTCTCTTTAATGTGGATTTTGGTGAGTCATTAGAGCCAGATGATTTTTCCAAGATAAGTATGCTCGGTAAATTTCTAATCGAGTTATCTACAGTCAGGAAAATGACCATCTCTGTTGAGACTTCAAGGTAATATATGTGTTTATATATTAGATATAAATGGTTAATTCAATAACATTAAACTTTATACTTTTCTTATCACATTGTCTTAGTGAACCAATGTTTTCCTATATTTCTTGCTGCACAGATATTCATGGATACTTGAGACTAGGACTGCTACTACCTCAATTCTCTAACTTGTCTTGCTTGCATGTTTCCTTTCTAGAAAATTCGTGGGATCAAAACACCTTATTTTCCGTTGGTTTTGATATAATTTATTTTTGTGTTTTCTTTTTCATATTGGTGAAGATACTGCTTGTTTATCAAAGGTTGTTAGAAGATTTGGATTTATCCTAAAAGTTGAAACAAACTTCTTCTTATTACTATATAATGTCTCCCAATATCTTCACAATTAGACCTAACCTTTCTCTACTCGCCTTATGTTGGTCAAGACTCAAAACTCTAAGCAAAACCCAAAGCAGAGTCAGGTGATCAGATCACCTTTTCGTTCCTTGCTCAGTACTCTTTCGTGAATAGTAGAGTCTATATTATTTCTTTTTTCCATCTTTTACTAAAATCGTAAGGCTACAACAAGATCTGTGTTAAAATGCACTTTTTGAGTGTTTAATTTATAATGAAGTTTGATAACAACCCTGTTGGTGATAATAGGAACTGGAAAAAAGTTATGATCAAGCAATTACCAAATTGTTTGCTTGTGAGATACTTCTGTATAATCTCACAAAGGATGTGGTCAAGACTAGTGTTTTGTCTTGCAGATGGAGATATCTTTGGTAATCTGTACCTCTAATGGATTTGGAGATTAATTGCTTTACAGATAATGATAAAGTGGGCTTTCTCAATAAGCTTCTAAAATTGAAAGGTGACTTGTGCTTACGAAGAGGTAAGCTAAAGTATGTTGGATATGAATTCAATTCTTAAACAAGAAGTCGATTAACATCGTGATTTCGCAGAAAATTCAACATTTAGATGTTGAGATTAATAAAGGTCATGATGAAGTTAAGATACCTCCAACTATTTTTACATCATGTGAGAAATTAGTATCCTTGAAATGCTTTCGTGCAAGCTTGCCCATGTTAGTTTCTTAGCCTTATCTGAAAATTATGGATCTACGTGAAATCGAGGTTGTTGAAGATTTGGATATAGACATGCCTGTCCAGCTTTAGAAACCCTAACTACTGACAAGATATATGGAGATAGAGTCTCATCGCAGTCTCTATTTAACTTCTACCTTACCATAGTTGTTTTCTTTCAGATAAGAAAAGTTATCCTGGAAACCCCAAAGCTCAAGTCCTTAACGCTGCACCATCACATTATCGAAAGGATCAATTTAAATGATATGAGTTATTCTAGTTGATTTTGATTGCAATACCTCATAAGTATCCTACATAGAGAAAATACATATATGTTCCAACCTTTAGAGATAAAACGAAAAAGTTTAAAGAGAATCACGTTTACCTGAAGAATATCAAAAGAGATTGTCACATCTTCAACACAAGAGATGAGGGAAGAAAACTAGAATGGCTAAGCCAAAAATGAGACAATTTGTCAAGATTCAATATTTTTATGGTGTTACCCTTGGTGTATGTGGACGACGTTTAAATAAAATAATGCGCCTATGAGTCGTTGACTAGTTTTGTTTGTATCTTAGAAATTTAGAAAGCAAATGATCTTATCTTCATGCCATTCTGTCGGTGAATTGACAAACAGTGGCGTTATCTTCTTTTCTTTCTTTATTCTATCTGTTCGTCATCACGTAGAAGTTAGTGCTATTCTGCTGGCGAATCGTTTCACCATCATCTCTCGACATCACTGATCAGACAGCTTCATAATACATAGTATTGGCCCCTCTGCAGTGGTAGACATTGATGTTTTCTTTAATGTGGAATATTATGAATCATTGCAACCAGACGATTCTTCCAATATAACTGTGATTGGTAAATTTCTCACTGCGTTATCAACTGTAGCTGACATGACCATCTCTGCTGAGACTCTAAACGAAATATATTTATACACATATACTTCATTGAGTCAATAATATTAACCTTATATAGTTTCTTTATCACATGATTGTCTCAGTGAAACTATGTTTTCTTTTATTTCTTGCTGCACAGTTATTAACGATTACTGTGAAATGGAACAACTACCTCAATTCTCTAATTTGTATCACATGCATGCTTATTTCCATGAAACTTCATGGGACTTGCTGCCAACTTTCCTTGAGAGTTGTCCAAATCTGCAATCTGCTAATCTGGTGAGTTTTATTTGCTCATACTTTCATGTAAATCTCACTGAGATTTATTATAACGGAAACTCGTTGGTTATGTATTATCAGGATTTCGATTGCCTTCAAGAAAAAGATCAGATTGATCTTTCATATATGCCACATTTTTTTTCTCATCATCTCTTGAGATTGTTCACCTGAAGATAACATTAATTGAATACATACAAAAGGAAGAAAGTACATTGGTAGGAACTAACACTAAGATGAAACTAGCAAAGTACTTTCTAAAGAATGGTGCAACTCTCAAGAAACTGACAGTAAGAGTTTCTATAACATCATCAACGAAATCAAATCGATTCTAAGAAGCTCTAAGGAGTGTGAAGTTGTCATGGGTTAACTGAGCCAACTGTGAGTTGTGTGTCACCAAAGTCTTGGGCTTTTGTGAGCTGAACTTGATTTGGAGTTGAGGTCTATTAACGGTTATTCAACTCAGGTTCAAGACTAAAATGCTAATCTCTTTTGGGCGAATTTTAGTTTATAACTGAAGCCCATTTTAATTACAATGTTTGTAAAGATAAGTCATTTTATTCGCTGACTCTCTCATAGTTAAATAGCGATTTCTTCTTCTCGAGGATTTTGCCATTGTTCTAACAGCTTGTATCTGTAAAACAGAATGAAGAGAGATTAGTGAGTTATAGTGTCAAAACCGAAGAGAGATGTACCCAGTTTTCTGGGGTACTCTATAATTTCTTCAGTGTCATTCTTCTTACCTCAAGTATCTCATTTCTTCTTTGTTGCGTTTATTTTCTTTATCTCGATATCTCTGTTTCTGATCAGAGAGTTCAATCTAAGAGCATCGATTCCTCAACAAGTGGTATCAGAGCTCAAGGTTGAGGAAGCGACCTGGAGAATCAAACAAGAATCAACAGCTGAAGATTGAAGAAGAAGAAAGTTCGGTCAGAGAAGAAGAAAGCTCCAAGAAACTTACCGGTTTAGAGAGTAGTTTATCGCAGGAAGTCTTAGGCTAGAGACAAATCTTCGAAGACAATACAAGCGATTCAAAGGAAGTGACGTTCATTTGAAAGATAACAAATCAAAGAATCTGATCAGCGATTCGATCCAAATAACAATCAGGGAGTTGAATCATAATTAGTCAATCTCTTTATTCGATATATTCAGATTGAAACTTCCAAGTTGAATTCAAAAGTTTGAACTAATACTAGCTCAAGATTATTGATATTATTGAAACTGATTGAATCGAGGCTTATTATTTTGTAGGTAATAATCCAAGATTCTGATTCATAACTAGTAATGGAGCCAACAGTTGGAAAGTTTGAGGTTGAAAGGTTTGATGGTAAAGGAGATTTTGGTTTGTGGAAGTATCGGATGTTGGGTCAGTTTGAAATCCAAGGGTTATTGTCGGTACTAGAAGAAGATCAGGAACAAGAACAGGTTGTTGAAGAAACAATAGTGACTGATAAATAAACTTAGAAAGGAAATCAAAGTAGGAAAGCACGTTGCAAGTGCTAAAGATCCTAAATGGGAGTCAAAAGACAAAAGAGCTAGAATTTTACTAGGCAGTGTCTAACAGATTCAGTTCTTAGGAAGATTATGCATGAACCTACAACTTTCAAGCAATGGAAGGCTCTTGAAAGAGAGTATCAGACAAAAACAAAGGCGAACAGAGTCTATTTGAAAAAATAATTCTCACTGTATCAGATTGATGAAGACAAGTATATAGAAGAAAATCTAGACAAATTCCTGAAATTGATTGGTGATCTTGCAAGTCTGAAAGTCACAATTGAAGATGAAGACCAAGCAATTGCCTTACTAAAAAGCTTGCCACCGTTGTATGATCCTCTTGTTCACACACTTCAGTTTGGAAATGCCAAGGATACATTAAGAATGGATGATGTTGTAACTGGAGCTTATGGTATAGAATCAAATTTGAAACAAAAGGGTTTGCTGTACAAGAAAAAGAATATAGCAGATGGTTTAGTTGTAGATACCAGGGCAAGATCTGATAGGAGATCATAAAGTAAAGGCAGTAAGAAAGGCAGAAGTAAATCTAAAGGGAGAGGCAGATCACAAAGTAAATCAAGAGGAAATGGTAAAGCTTGTTGGACTTGTGGGTCTGAAAGTCATTGGAAAAGAGACTGTCCATAAAGGAAAAGAAATGGTGAAAGTGGAAAGAATCACAGGTCAGCCAATGTACTGTAGTTTTACCAGAGACTTCAGCTTATGTGGCTAGTCTAGTAGCAACTTCAGAAAATTGGGTAATGGACTCAGGTTGTACATTTCACATAACACCAAACAGAGAAGTATTATCCGATTTCAAAGATATGGAAGGAAATAGAGTTTTCATGGGTAATAATACTTACTGTATGGTCAAAGGTATAAGAAGTATAACAATCAACAATGAAGATGGATCTCGTCTAATTCTAAAAGACGTGAGGTATGTTCCAGAAATGGGCAAGAATCTACTCTCATATGGACAGCTAGAACAAGCAGGTTGTCACTATGTTGGAAAGGATTTCAAAGTAGATTTCTTCAAAGGAGACAAAAAGATTATGACAGGTAAATATCAAGATGGTCTTTATTACTTAGCAGGAAATGTTCAGATTCCAGAAGTGAATGTTGCAAGTGAGTTTATAGACATAACCGAGAAGTGGCATAGAAGGCTGGCACATATGAGTCAAAGGTCGATGGAAACCTTGGTGAAGAAAAGGTGTATCAAGAAGGAGGAAATCAAAGATATTGGGTTCTGTTAGACATGTACTATTGGGAAGTCCCATAAACAAAGCTTCAAGAGATCATAAAGTGTTTCAAAGGGAATATTAAATTACATTCACTCCAACCTCTGGGGATCTCCTCATGTTACTCCAAGCTTAGCAGGTTCACAATATTATATAAGTTTTATTGATGACTACTCTAAGAAAACTTGGGTTTATTTCCTAAAAACTAAAGATGAAGCATTTCAAAAGTTTGTGGAATGGAATACTCTAGTAGAGAATCAAACAAGAAGAAAAATCAAGTGCTTAAGAACTAACAACGGATTAGAATTTTGCAATGCTAAATTCGACCAACTTTGTAAGGATTCAGGGATCAAGAGACACAGAACCTGTCCCTACACACCTCAATATAATGGAATTTCAGAAAGAATGAATAGGACAATCATGAATAAAGTAAGATGCATGTTGGCGGATTTAGGGTTAGGTGGAGAATTTTGGGCGGAAGCTACAACAACTGCAGTTTACATTATAAATAGATCTCCATCATCTATTGACTTCGAAATTCTAGAAGAAATTTGGACTGATAGGAAACTCGACTATAGTTACTTGAGAGGTTTTGGCTGCATAGCTTATGTTCATTCAGTTAAAGAAAAAATCAGTCCAAGAGCTACTAAAGGTATTTTCATTGGTTATGGACAAGGGACTAACAGATTCAGGGTGTGGTTATTTGAAGAACAATGAATAGTCACTAGCAAAGATGTTGTGTTCGATGAAAATACTTTATGGAAGGATATGGAAACAAAGAAATCAAAAGAAACTCGAAAGTCTAACAAGAAGGTTACATTCAGTGAAAACTTAGAAGAGATTTCTGGTGAAGATTCAGAGAATCAGATGGATACAACATCAGGTGGAGAAACATCAGGTTATGATAGAACAGAAAAGCAAAAACAAACAATGAACACATATTCGAGTCCTAAGATAGAAAACACATCAGTTTCTAAGAATCAATCAAGTTTAGATATTCATCAGATAAACACAGAGACTGGAACAGATGAAGCTTCAGATGAAAATCAAAGTAATGATCAAGGTGAACAAGTCTATCTTCTGGCTCGTGACAGGAAACAAAGACAAATAAAGCCACCTTCTAGATTTGAAGACGCAGATTTTGCTGCATATGCTCTTGCTAGTGCTGAGTTGATAAACTTAGAGGAGCCAAATTCATATCAAGAAGCCTAGAAAAGTTTAGATAGAGAATTTTGGAATGATGGGATGGATGAAGAAATGGATTCACTGTGGAGAAACTATACATGGGATTTGTGTGATAGACCTAAAAATCAAAAGGTTATAGGTTGCAAATGGATCTTCAGGATAAAACAAGGAATCTTAGGAATCGAAAAACCTAGATTTAAAGCTAGGTTAGTAGCTAAAGGGTACTCACAGACAGAAGAAATCGATTATAACGAGGTATTTGCACCAATAGTTAAGCACACTTCAATACACCTACTTCTATCATCAGTTACAAATTATGATATGAACCTTGAACAATTAGATGAAAAAACAACTTTTCTTCATGGAGTTTTAATGGAAACCATTTATATGGAACAACATAAAGGTTATGTTAAAACAAGAAAAGGATATGGAATAAGTACCTTATGCCAGTGTTGTAGGAAGCTTGATGTACTTAATGGTTGGTTCTCGTCCCGACATCGCCTATGCAGTTGGTCTTGTTAGTCGTTACATGTCAAAACTAGATAGAAATCATTGGTTAGCTGTACAGTGGATAATAAGGTACATGAAAGAAACATCAAATATCAGCTTGGAATTCACAAAACAAGCAGATCTCAAGATCAGAGGGTTTAGTGATTCAGATTTTGCATCAAATTTAGACAAACAAAGATCAACTTCAGGTTTTGTGTTCACAGTTGGTGGAAACACAGTAAATTGGCGTTCTAGATTACAAAAGGTTGTAGCACTCTCAACTACTGAAGCAGAATATATATCACTGTCACATGTAAGCAGAGAAGCAGTTTGGTTAAGAAGATTATGTGAAGAGATGGGTTTTAAACAAGAGGCTGTTGAAATCTATTGTTACTCACAAAGTGCAATACATTTAGCAAAGAATCGTGTTTGCAGTGAAAGGACTAAACATGTTCAGATCAAGTATAACTTTATCAGAGATACAATCTATGAAGGATTGGTTAAGGTAAACAAGCAAATATGGAATTAGCCAAAAACGGCAAAAAATAGGTTAAAGAGAGAAATAATGTTGTGCGTTTCTGACATAAAGGGGTATTTATAGGGCCAAAACACGGAAGCCCTAATTTTAAGTCAACAAAAGTAAAGAGTCGGTCAAATAAAACGAAGTCGGTTTAAGTTGCTTCAGCGTGCATAGCGAGTTGGAGGTCGAGTTCTGGAAAATTCAGCTTCAGCAAATGCTCAATCTGGGCTGCACTCGTCACACTCGGGCGAGTTGAAATGGCCTAGCTTCAAAAACATGAATTATGGCTAAGTCTGGAATGTCCAACTCGCCAGTGTTAGGTGGGAATGGGTGGCGAGTTGGACCTTGAAAACTTTAAGATTTGGCTAAGTGCTAAGGTTTGAGCTCGCCAATGTCTAGTGAATATTGGTGGCGAGTTGGACCTTGAAAATCTGAAAATTGGCTAAGTCCTTAAGCTTGGACTCACCAATGCATGGCGAGTTGAACACGAAGATTTCAGCCAAAAATACAATTTTTGGTTAAGTATGGGATGTTGAACTTGCCAATGCCTGGCGAGTTGGCTGAGGCAGATCTGAGTACTTAGCTTGTAAAATTCTCAATCATTGGTGTTTTGGCTCCAACTCTTCAGTTTTAGGCCTGACTTGCAGTCTTCATGCTTGTTTGCTCCAAAATGCTCCGAATTGACCCAAAGTGCTCCAAATTGCTCCAAAGTTCCTGAAAGCTCCAAATGCTATGCAAATGCAAGAATGATCCTAATTGGACTCTAAAATGCATAGTATAGAATGTGAATGAATGCAAACAAATGCAAACTATGAAGCTAAAATGGGCAAAATGCATGAATATCAGTACCCCTCAGGATTCATACTCTGTTTTTCAGTACTACTCAATCTTGATACTCTATTTTTCACTCTTCAGTTGATTGTGATAGAATCACCACCATTTTTTGATTTTGCTTGAATTAGATAACCATCAATACCGTGAATGTTAGCAGCTCACTTTGGTTCGACACCTTATATACTATAAGGATTTGATAACGTCAAGGCTAAAAACTTCGTTATCAGTTTGAACCCAACCAGTAGGCTTCCTCACTCAGTTGCTAAGATGGTGCTTGATTCAGAGGGTTTCGAAAGTTATCCTTGGGGTCGAGAGGCCTTTAACGCTTTGATGGAATCCATCAAAGGTGCATCATTACTTGGATAAACGCATAACCTTCACGGTCTTGTACATGTGCTGCTCATGTGAGGATATGAGTATATCCCAGCTTTCCGAAAGTTAGCTAAACGCAGAGAAAATTTAGAAATTCCTCTCATTCGTTGGGTGGCACAAAGGACACAAGCTACTCTTGAGGATGTACTTGATGAGGATATGCTACAAACAGCTGAGAAAAAGGTGTGTTAATAATTGCTTGAATAATTTTTGTATTGTAGGTTTTCGTTTCATGTTTTGTAGGTTTTCGTTTCATGTTTTGCAGGTTTTCGTTTCATGTTTTGTAGGTTTTGATTGAAAATTTATGTAGGTTTAGTTTTGTTGTTCTTTTGTGAAGGCATTGTGGTTTTGATAGAGGTCTTGTAGGTTTGTATAACATCATGTAGGTTGTTCTAACATTTGTTATTTGCAGATACGCGTGGAGAAAAACATGGTGCATAAGCCGATTGAAGAAATATATCCACTTGGGCCTGGCGAGAATGAGGACCCGATTTTACACATGATGATCCGGGATATCCTTGACGGCACTTTGGATTAATCTTTTTGGGATGGTGAAAAACAGACAACAAAGAGGAAGATAACTCTTCGTGACAAGGCGAAGAAGAAACCGAGGATGGTTTCGGCTAAGAAGAATAAGCCGGATAAGGAGCTGGCGAGTGCATGTGTGTTTCTCTAAGTTATAAATCATTTCGTGTAATATAGGTTTTTATTTCGTGTGTTGTAAGTTTTATTTCGTTTGTTGTCGGTTTATTTTATTTTGTGTGTTGTAGGTTTTATTTCGTGTGTTGTAGGTTTTATTACATGTTATGTAGGTTTATCTAACAAATTCTTTTCACTGCAGAAAAAGAAGATGTTGATATAAATATCCACTTGCAAGATTTTGCGAATGAAAAACATAAAGAGATTGCGAAATCTGGAATAAGTAGCACCGATAAGAGCGCCATCATGCAGATGTTGGAAGATTTGGCCGCCAAGATTGATACGACTGAGAAGAAAAACACTGAACATTTAGGGTCACTAAAAACCGAGATGACTGGTGAGATGATCGATTTGAAGAAAGATGTGAATGACCAGTTTTCTGGCATAGAAACCAAAATATGTGGAGTTGAAAGTCACCTTCTTTTGTTTGAGGTGAATAAAAACAAGGAAACTGAAGGTGTGGTGAAAGTTGGAAACTCAGGTTGTAGTCATAAAGATGGTGGTGATCTTGGTGATAACCAACAGCATGCTGGAGAAGAGAAAAAAAAAGAAGGTGATGAAGAAAAGGGAAAGGATGCTGATGGGGTGACGAGAACAAAGCTCACGTACTTATACTGCATTTTTAAGGAGACTTATCCAAGAATTTCAAATTTTTGTGTTGTAGAATTATATAAATAGTAATGTAGGTTTTACTAATAAACCTACAAACGAATTTACTTCAATTGTCTGTGTTGTAGGATCATATAATCAATAATGTAGGTTTTACAAATAAACCTACAAAACAAATGTTTTCATATGTAAAAATAATATTTTGTGTTCGTGTGTTATGTATGTTTGCTGAATATTGATGTAAACTCTAAATAATGTATTAATTTGTTGGTGTCATCCATTGTATCATTTATTGGTCTATTTGTTTTAGTACTACCCACTATCTGTTTCGTAGGTTTTATGTTTGCACTTGTATGTTTGCTAATAATTTTTCTTTTTTCTTCGGTCTTGGAAGCTTAGAACAGCTCCAATGGGGTATTTTAAATAAGGTTTTTAGTAAATAATGGAATGTAATTAAATCAAAAATAGGTAACTATGTGTAGAACCATTTCTTAACTAAGAGTTTTAAGAAATCTTAAGAGACCATGGCGTGTCAGTGCATTATTGGAGGAAGGGTTTTAGCTATAAAAAATGCACCACACACGAGACATTCATCTCCTCGCGACGAAAACATTATTGTTCTTTCTCCTCTTGACGGCGTTGAACGGGACAACCTCGCAAATTGACGGTGAGAGTATGTTGCAAAAATCAGAGGGATTCTTTCATAAATCGTTGGGGTTTCTTATCTTCTAAACAGCTAGGTACGACTTTGTGAATTTTTGGTAGTAAAGGTTGTTTGATTTTAGATTTTAGGGTTGTTTGATTTTCAAACTTAGGGTTCTTCTTTAGATGTTTCTGCTTACTTGTGGATTGGCGAGCTCCATTAGTTCCTAATGATCATGTGGGAGCTGCTCATTCGGTGGGTAAAAACCTTGTTGAGAAGGTTTCCGACCATCAGTAAGTCTGATAAAGGTATGATAGATCCAAGGAACTAAGGCGTGAAGAGTGTGTTAAGGCCAGTTCACGAAAGAAGGAAGAGACCATTTCTAGTTTTAGAGAAGAAAAACCAGATAAAGCGAAAAAAAGACCCTGCTGCAAATAGGAAAAGGAAAATATAAATCTGGTGTTCTCTCTCCTTTTCACTTCTCTAGAAGGTTTTTGTACTTCTCACGAATCTCTTGTTTCGTTATATCTTCTTATACCATAGTTCAAGATCTTCCTCGTACTTTGTTTCTCTGTTTTGGTTTATGATTCAAGATCTGGTACAACATGTTGTTTCTTTCGTTTGTCTTGCTTAAGTATTGTAACATTTATGTTGTTATGTTTTTAACTTTGCAGGGCAAATGGTGAAAATCATGTGACAGTGAAGATCCAGTATTGTGGAGTTTGCCACACTGATTTACACACCATCAAAAACGATTAGGGATACACTTATTAGCCAGTAGTTCCTGGGTAATTTTCAAACAAGAGAATCAAAAACAAGTATGACAAACTTAATCACGTTTTGATTATTTAACAAAACTTTTGTTTATATGTATCAGGCATGAAATCGTTGGGATTGCTACAAAAGTTGGTAAAAATGTGACTAAGTTCAAAGAAGGAGAACGTGTAGGAGTAGGAGTGATCACTAGTTCATGTCAATCTAGTGAATCATGTAACCAAGATCTAGAGAAAAACTATCCTCAAATGGCTTTTACATACAATGCGATTGGACTCGATGGAACCAAGAACTACGGTGGATATTCTGAGACCATTGTGGTTGATCAACGGTTTGTTTTTACGGTTTCCTGAGGGATTACCAAGCAACTCTGGTGCACCGTTACTGTGTGCTGGAATCACAATCTATAGTCCAATGAAGTATTATGGTATGACTGAAGCAGGGAAGCATTTGGGTGTGGCTGGACTTGGTGGGCTTGGTCATGTTGCTGTTAAGATTGCTAAAGCTTTTGGTTTGAAAGTTACTGTGATTAGTTCTTCTCCTGAAAATGAAGATGAAGCTGTTAATCAGCTTGGTGCTGATTCGTTTCTTGTCACTACTGATCCTCGGAAAATGAAGGTAACAAAGAATGATCTCTAAGGTAGTTTGGTCCAATCTGATTTCCAGTTTGGTTTGGTCACTTTTGTTTGGTTTGTGAAAAATTAGGCTGTAATTGGAACAATGGAGTTCATTATTATTATTGTATCAGCAGTACATGCTCTGTATCCGTTGCTTGGTCTGCTCAAAGTCAGTGGAAAGCTCATCGCTTTAGGCTTACCTGAGAGGCCCCTTGAGCTACCAATGTTCCCTCTTGTTCTAGGTACACAGAAAAAGAAACCTAAAAAACTTTTATCTTATTGCGTGTAACATAAGTTCACTTGACTTACTGTTAACATGTTACAGGAAGGAAAATGATAGGAGGAAGTGACATTGGAGGGATGAAAGAGACACAAGAGATGCTTGATTTTAGCGCTAAGCACAACATTACGGCTGATATTGAATTGATTAAAATGGATGAGATTGACTCTGCCATGGAGAGGCTTTCTAAGTCTGATGTTAGATACAAACACTTGTACAACTAATTATTTTTTTTTAAGAACCCCAAGTGGGGTTTTACCATTGGAACCCTCAAAATGTTAAAAACAAAACAAGAGTTCTTAACTTGTAATAAATCATTATTTTCATTAAAAAAATATTAAGAATCCCTAATGGTTCTAATGGTTGGAGGTGGTTTTAGTACTCAAGAGACATCAGACTCAGAGTGTCCTATGTCATGTTTGGTTAGAACACATGCAGTTAATAAACAACATGGAGGTGCACCCAATATGAGTAAAGAACCGGAAATCAAAGAAATACTTCTCATTCCACTACCGGAGTCAGATGAGGAGCCAGACAATTTAATCAATATGACTGTGGCTGATAATTGGCTGGTGAGGCCCCCACCCACCCTAAGTGACGAGATTACACCAGAACCAGTTGCATGTCTTCATTGCAGACTACAACTACCTGCATCCCAGGTTAGAAGTTATGTAGGTTTTCATTTCCTCTTTGTAGGTTTTGCGTATATTTTTTAGGTTTATGGTAGTTTTTGCGCTTTCATATCTTTCAAATTTTCCCATCCATACAAAGGATGTTCTGTTGTTTAGCGTCTTTATAAGGATGTACCAAAAAGGAAAGTGATTTACCATCCATTGGGATCTTTTGAGAGGAGAAAATTGGTGCGGCTGCTTGACTTTTGTGACCAAAAAACATAAGTCCTCTTTCTGTTATGTATATCTCTCTTTTTATGGATTGTTTGTTGATTTTTTTAAAGTGTTATACCTATATAGGCTAGATCACACTGAAGGTGGAGGGGCTCTCTTCTACCACCAGATTATGACTCCTAAGGAGATGTGGCCTCGACATAATAAGGAGTATGGGTGGTTGACTACTAACGTAAGTGTTTTGCAAGTTTTTGGAATAGTTTTGTAGGTTTCCGGAATAGTGTTGTAGGTTTTTGTAATAGTTTTGTATGTTTTTGTTATAGTTTTGTAGGTTTCTTGAATAGTTTTGTAGGTTTCTGGAATAGTTTTGTAGGATTGTTTCTAATGTTTTGTAGATGTCTTCTAACACTGTATTACTTCTTCTACACACCATATGTCAACTATTATGTAGATGTTTGCTAAGAGATCCATCCAGCCAGTTACTATGCCGGACAAGTTGAATTGCCTTTATTGATCTGATGATAACCACTTATTGGTGTAGAGAATATAAACACAAGTTCTTGGGAAAGGAAAATACTTGGGAATTTCCTAAGGGGTATGCTGAGGTGTAGAATGGTAAAATTTATCCGTACGCAAACCATAGGCAGTGGGTGAGAGATGTGGATACTTTGTACATTGCATATAACATTGGGAATAACCATTGGGTCGTCGTAGAAGTACCACTGCATGCCAAGAGGATAAAAGTGTACGACTTTTTCACTAAGTGCGACACCGACAGTGCAATTTTTGAATCCTGCAAGGTATATTGTGTGACCACTTTGTAGGTTTCTGGTAATCATAATGTAGGTTTACTGTCTATCAGCATGTACACTTCTTGTTTTGTAGGCTTATTCGAGGTTTATTCCCCTACTGGTAGAAAGAATGGCACCGCGTAAGGATGCCAAGAAGATTATGAAAGCTTACACTGTCTATAGGGAGAAAGGAATACAGCAAGGTCATGCAGGACTTCTTGTCTTGCAGGCTTATTCGAGGTTTATTCCCCTACTAGTAGAAAGAATGGCACCGGGTAAGGATGCTAAGAAGATTGTGAAAGCTTACATTGTCTATAGGGCGAAAAGAATACAGTAAGGTCATGCAGGAGATTGTGGGGTCTTTGCATTGAAGTTCATAGAGTGTTTGGCCCTTGGGTGCCGTATGGACGGTTTGGAAGACATGCAAGATCATGGCATTTGCTTGCCTAAAGTATGCGGTTGAGTCCTTCGATGAGGTTGAATGTGAAAGCGCTCTTGCCTTAACTGATCTGAATCTATGAGGAGAGTATGATGGTGATAAAGTTTGTCAGCTAATTACATACACTCAGCCAGGCCCATTGGGATAGTAAGTAAGGTGATGTTATATAATTTTTTGTAGTTGCAAACAGTATCAACAGCATATCATTTTGTTGGTCCTATTGTGATTGTCAGGATGTAATCCAAACACAATGATTATGGAGGTTCTAATTGATTATCGTTGGTTTAGCATTGTCTTGATGTAGGTTTACCAGCTGCAAGTTTACAACTGCTTTTTTGTCCTTTGTAGGTTTACTATTATCCCGATGTAGGTTTATAAAAAACCTTTTGTAGGTTTACAGACGTTTATGTAGGTTTTAACGGTTTACAACTTCTTTTTTTTGTCCTTTGTAGGTTTACTGTTATCTCGAAGTAGGTTTATCAAAAATGTTTTGTAGGTTTATAGACGTTTTTATATAGGTTTACGGTTAAAGGTTTACAACCGTTTTTTTGTCCTTTGTAAGTATTATTGTCTCGATGTAGGATTATCGTACGTTTTGTAGGTTTGGTAGGTTTACAAACGTTTTAATGTAGATTTAAGCAAACACAAATGGTACATAATCAAACAGAAATGTTATGTAATCAAACACAAATGGTACATAATCAAACGCAATCAGCTAATCAAACGCAAGCAAATAACAAGTTCATTGAGGGCATGTTCTGCTATTGTGTCCGGGTTTCATACACTTTGTATAAGTGTAGGTTTTCCTAGGACGTTTTGTAAGTTTTACATCCTCTAACGCACCCTTGATTCATGAGATCTCTGGCCTACCTGCTTGTTTTACGTATAGAAGGAGGCTTACATACCTTTGCACGCACTTCTTCAAGGACATGTATCGCAAAATCTCTTGGCTTAACACATTTTGTGTATGCGTTGTACAAATAGTTTATGTGGTAGTATGAACTAGTATTTGAGACTATTGGTAGACTTGCATGTTCAGCTGCCGCTAGGACGTGGACACATGGGATTTTGTCTAAGTCAAACTTTTTGCTAGAACATGATTTCTCCGTCAAATTGACGACATTAGTTGATGAGACATTACTCACTTGTGTTTGATGTTCATCTATAAGTTGAACGTCGTATTTTCTAGCTTCTTCAATTCGTCCCTGAATGAACAAAACAATAAGTTTATCAATTAAACCTACAATATAGAAGTATAAACCTACAATCCAAAAAAGTAAACCTACAAAAGTTATCCATAAACCTACAAAATAAAGAAGTAAACCTACAAACCAGATATGGAAAACCTACGTAGATTACCTTTAGCACTTTCTCAACTCCAGATTTAAGAGTTGTTGTCATTAGACTAGCATTCTTCCTCCTAGTTGTGAACCACCTTGTCAACATAGACCTTATTAAATTAATAAGTTGCACAATGGGATAAGTTCTTGCTTCACTCAAGGCATGATTTATAGATTTCATGGTGATGTTGTATTTATTCCTAGGAAAATGCACATGACTCCACATGCGAACATCAGCTTGGAGTAAATAAGTATGAAGTGACAGATATAATTCCTGAATCTGCCTAAAGATCTCATTGAAATCTTGGGTCCTATACGCCTTGTAGCCCTCTTGAAGAGCTTGAAAAACTCTCCTCCCTTGAACTTCAACAAAATATTTTTACGAAAATCGTATGTGCATATTTCCCGAGCTAAAAGGGGGAATTCTTTCTTTATAGCATTGCCTATTGATCTATGCATATCAGAAATAATAGCTAGTTCCTTATCATCAAGGATGATTCGGTTGAGTTGTCTATAAAACCATTTCCAAGACTCATCATTCTCAGTGTCAACAACTCCAAAAGCTATTGGGAATATGTTGAAATTTTCATCTTGCATAGTGGTGGTTAAGAGAGTACCTTTATGTTTCCCTTGCAAAAAAGTCCCATCAACCACAACAACTTTCCTCATATATGGGAATCCCTGTATACTTGCATCGAAAACAATGAAGAGGAACTTGAATTTGTGATCTCCATCGACTTCTAACTTAATAAGAGTTCCGGGATTTGTCCGTTTTATCATAAATAAGTAGGAGAGAAGTTGTTCATATGGCTTTCCGATGTTCTCCCCAATACTCGTGCTTCCCTTAAACTACGATGAGCCTTCCAGTATTTCACCTGTAACAAAGACGGAAATATCAGAGATTACACCTACAGGACATGCAAATAAACTTATAATAAACCTACAAAACATCTTTGATAAACCTACAAAATAGCCACAATAAACCTACAAAATAGCCACAATAAACCTACAAAACTTGTACAAAAAACCTACATAAGCATGTACCTTCAATCCATAACATTTAGTTAGAGCATCAACCACATGGATCGGCGGAACCGACGGATCAACACCACCCACAAAATCTATGTATAGACCAGCTAGAAATAAGGAGTTGTTTGTCTTGCACGACATGATCGCTCAGTCACAAAACACGTGTCTAATGCACGTAAATTTTAATGTAAAAGCATGACGATTCATCAATTGTCGAGGCATGAAGTTTCCATTAGCATCCTGGCACTTAACATTTGACCCGAAACAATACTTTTGATGAAGCTACAACATCAAAATCAAACCTATGTGTAAGTGCAAGAATCTTCAACCTTGTCTTCAACTCCTCCTGGGATAACATTGCGCAACTGCTAAGTCAACATCACTCAATTCTCATCTCACATACTCATCCCTTGATAACATCTCCCTCTTATTAGAAGGAAGATTTGTCCTCCCTTCAAATTTCTCACCATTCTTCACTCGAGTACTACTTATATGTCTTCATCTCCCGAACTTGCACCATTCGGATTATCACAATAGTTAAATATGTATTCCATATCTTCATCCTCAATATCGTTTTCTTACGCTAGATCGTCATTATCATTCTCGTCATCAACATTTTTAGAAAACCTACAAGACTGATCAGCAAACCTACAAGACTGATCACCAACCCTACAACCATCAGCATCTTCATCTCTAACCATAACTGATTCTACATCTGAATTTTCATAGAAGTGTACACAGATCCGACCTGAATCCTTCCAATACTGCTCTGGAAACACACGAACTGTGTTATTATCTTGCATGAAAACCGGTGGAGTATCTTGTGGTAAATTTCGCATGACAGCATCAGGATACCTATAACTTAGAGTTACGTAATAACACTGTTGAGTCAAACCAAAGTCTTCATACACCATTGCTTCTAAATCCTCCAGATTTGTTCCTTCATCCAACATGATGATTTTGCTCCCATGAGATTTATCCACATAAAAAAAACATCGATCATTCTTACCCCTCCATTCTCCACAAATTGATTAAAGTTGATACATCATAAGAGATTCAACACAAGCTCAAAGGGTTATTATAGCTTGAATAAAGATGGAAAATGGTGAAAATATGTCACAGACGGCGTTGTTGGTTAGTTGAAGAATAAAATAGTCTTTTCACGTCCTAGGGTATATAAAAGAAAAATGTACAACATGGCTCCAGAAAAACCTACAACACTAATACGGTAAAACTACAATTCATAAGAACTTCATAATATGATAACTAGACAACGACAAAGTAGTTACCCCTACAACACATAAACGTAAACCTACAATTGAGAGAAGGTTTGTTGTAGAAAAACCTACAACAAGGAATCATAAAACCTAAATAACATGAGAATTTATTCTAGAAAAAGAGATATCAATCCTACAAAACCTACAATGACTAAAACCTACAATGACTGATAAATAAACCTACAACATAGACCAGAGAAAAACATACAACAAAGAATCATAAAACTTACATCAAACAAAAAACAAAACCTACATAACAAGAGAACTAAGTCAAGAAAAAAGAATAATCAATCCTACAAAACCTACAATGACTGACAAATAAACCTACAAAAGAGACCATAGATAAACCTACAACATAGAATTTTTAAGCCTACAACAAATAACAAACAAAACCTATGAAACGAAAACCTTAACTACAAAAGCAGGAGAATTTGATGATAAAACTTACAACAAATAAACTAAACCCAGAAGAACTTAATCAAGAAAATATAAATTGTAAACCTACATAGCAAAAGACACTTAAACCTACAACAAAGGAAAATGAAAACCTACAACACTTGACAATGAAATGTACAACGGTATAGAAGTTTTTCATAGGTTTCCTGTCTGTTGATGTGGAATTATTCATTTGTGGCAGTTTCGTAATTTTTTTTCAAAGGAAACAGGAGTAAAACGGTATTGAAATCGCAAAAAAAGTAGAATTGTAATATAAAAAAAATGACTATTATAATCAATTAAGTGTCACAAGAGAGTAGTTTAGTAATTCACCCTTAACCAGATTATGGACAAAATATCACTCCTTTAAGTTTTCTCATCCCTTACGGAGCATATATATCATGTTACAAAATTTAATTAGACATATATATATACTGAATGGCAAATACATATTTATTGGTCGAAATACATATATACGTATATTGTTAAACGATTAGATCAATTCATCTATAATTTAAATTCTTTCCGAATCCCAAACTCTACCACATGGATTATGTCGCTCCTTAGAATCGAGTTTTGGTACATAGATTCAATCACTTGGCCAAAAGTAGTCTTTTTTTTTATCACTGATTATTATAGAACACGAAGGTAGAATACAGTGGTGGAATACTAAAGCCAGTGGAATACAGTAATATCCCCGTAAACGTAAGCCCAAACAAGGGAAACTAAGAAAGAAAAAACAAAGAACCTAGATAAAGATTAAAACCACAAGGCAACTAAAACTAATCCATAATCGGCACTCCAACCCCAACTACGATCCACCCCAAGAAGGTTGTTAAAGCAAACACTGATGGCAGGCAAGAACTCATATAGAAGAACCCGGAGAGAGATGACCACCTCCAACAACCACTTGATGACAAAAAAACTAGCAAACCAAAGCACAAGGAGGTCTTGAACATCGCAAAAGGAAAACATCCAAAAGGGTCTGAAAAACTTACATGCGTACATAACGGATTCACTAAAACTATCTACCGGTAAGGTGAACTAGAGCCCCGCAAGAAAAGAACACAGACCAAAATCATTGTATCTCAAGACCTTAAACTTTCAAATCTTTAAGGAAAAATGTAGATGAATCAACAGCAGAATATCCTCCAAAAGACGAACCATGAAACAAATCTTTGGAAAACTAGAACACTACGCCAAACGAGCAGCAATTAAGAAGAAGCTGAACTAGAAGCCACAGTAATAACCAAGACCAAAAGAAACTCAAGGCAAAACAAGAACTGGCAAGTACATACCAGAATACCGTTTTTCTATGCCAAAACCAGGAAGTAGCTAAAGATCTATCTAAGTTCAGAAACGATCTTCAAACAAAACTAGTAAACAACGAAACTAGGCGGGCCAAAAGAGAGGAGGTCGAAGCTACCTCCGTCAGATCCACAGAGCATAGCCAAACGGAAAACCAAGCCTCCAAGGAGATTCAGAACCGGTGACAAATCCGGCGGGATTCCCTTCAAGAGACGACCGGAGCGGCGAGGCCACAAAAACTTCACACGACCGACGATCCAATCCCTTACCTTCTCCACCCAGCTAGACATCACAAAACCAAAAGATCTAAGCATAATAGAGAAGAAAACGAGGACGCCGGAGCTAAGTGAGCCTCCGGCGTATCTCACGAGCATCAAACACAGTCAGCGGCCAAGCTTCATCGAGGAAGAAGAAGACACACGGCCAAAAGTAGTCTATATCGCTAACTTAAGATATGGTGAAAGTAATTAAAAAAATATTTTTTCTTAACTAACGAGTGGCATTTGTTGCTGTATAAAACTTATTTATGGTTATTTTTCTATTATTTCAAAATTATATGTGGAATTATTTTATATGAAATGCAATGATATCGGTTTCAGGATTACCAATGAGAAAAAAAGTGTTTGTCTGCTTAAAACACTGTACACATAATATACAAACTCACCAATTTATTTAGTTCTTATGTACCTAACCCAAATCAATTACCATTGACCTCTTCTATCTCCATTCTCTATATATAGAGCTACATCCACTCTATCAAATACTCATTCACACAAAAATAATTGATATCAAAATCATATAAGAAATTAACTCATCGATTATATGGCTCGTCCAAGGATCTCAATTATCTGCTTACTGTTCTTAGGATTTGGTTTTGTCTTGCAATCTTGTGATGCTAGAGAGGTTTTAATGCCTTACGATGCAAGCAAGGGTTTGTTTCTAAGTTCCCTACCAAAGGGCAATGTACCGCCTTCAGGTCCAAGTAACAAAGGTCACACTTCTCCTCCGGATGATATTGATCAGCAAAGAGTACCTGAAAACTCTCCCGAGATTCGCCGTTTACTACAAAATCAGTCCCTAGCCCAGTGAATGCCCTAGCCCCGGTGTGGGTCATTAGACAATTTTATTGATTGTCAAGTCACTTAATTCATAAATGTTGTCGATTTCTTTTCATGGTTATATCATAACATAAATATACATCTTGTGAAGAATGTGTATATATGATGTTTATGTTTGTGTACGTACGTCTTCTGACGAATATTTGTGTCTTCATATATGGTATCGCCGTCCACCGACTATATATATTGATATATAGTTGTGAAATCAGTTTGTAATCTCTAATTAAGGTGGTGTATTGAAACTAAAATTTGATGGGATTTGGTAGGATTTTGATTTTGATAGATTTAGAGAGATTTAAGTGGGTTTTCAGGATATTTGGAAATATTGAACTTGATTTTTATTTTTTTGTAAAATCAATTATATGAAGATTTTAGAAGATTTATTTATGAAATTCTATGTGATTCATATTTAAGAGTGATTCAATATTTGGAATCTCAAAAAATAGCAATTATTCTTGTGTGTTGGTCGATGAACAATTCATCCCAGCTTCATCGTACTGTATAAATCTCAAAAACTAGCAGTCATAAGCAGAACCATGATCGTTGATCAAACGATGAATATAATAATATTTCCTAGATATGTTAGATGGTTGAACATGCCGAGAAGTAAATCGCGAATACAATATAAATATAAATAAAAATAATTTGTTTTTATTACAATATAATTTTTTTCTTTGTTTTAATAAATTCTTTTCACAAAATTTTTATAAAATAGGTTAAGTTTCTCTCTATGTATATGTTAACTTAATCAATTGTTGTGACATAGTTGATCGCAAATAAGAGTTAATCAATTTTAAATTTGAAAATGTTATTTTAGCAGAGACAAGTGAAACTAAATTCAACTTAGTTTTCGAAATAACTTATTTCTCGTTAAAAATAATCTAATTCTTGAAAAAGTCATTTACAAAGATTATAAATTGAATGTTTATATAATATACACCAGACAATTCATTATAATATATGATTCTAAAAGGTAATTAAGGACCACAAAAATTAGATTTATTTGAGGGATTCGAGGCGAATACTTTTATTTTTACTTATAAGCATGCCTCTGATCACGACAACAACACGTTAATATATGAGCTTGGCCGTGGTTATTGTGTGGTTGTGCCTCTGATTTGTCATTTAAGTGTTATGTGATACATGAGTTCTCTTTTAAACTGCAGTATGTGAAAACAGTTCAACAAATAGAAAAAGAATTGACTTTCTCATGTAAAAAGTTTGGATACAGATGCTTATAATTAAGCTTGAAACCACTTACGTTGTAGCTTTAGTTTCCTTGTGATTTTTGTTTTGTCTATTAGAAATAGTGTGAATGGTTTTACGTGTGCGAGAGGTTAATGAATATGAATTTTTTTTTTCTGAAATCACACCTAAATATGTAAGACTTTGAGAGATAATTTTTTAACTAAAAAAGTATTTCAAATCTCATAAAATCAGGTTGGTGGTTTTCTTATATAAGATATGTTAAATTTTAAATAACAAAATATTTAATATGATTTTGATAAACTATTGATTGAATAACCAGTGAATGTGTATTATTTTAAGTGATTTTGTAGAAATTTCAGATTCAATAACAAAGTATTTGAAAAGTCACTTTTAGAAATTATTAGTTGAATAACATATGATTTCTTACATTACCTAAACTTTTGGTTTCATTACACCTAAAAGAAGAATGACAAAAAATAGTAAGGGTAAAGATAGAATTTGGAAAATCTGAAGGACATTTTTGCAATGGAAGTTTTGGTAAGATCCATTTTTGCAAAAAGAGTATGCATGAAAATGTCATAATTGGCAATTTTTCTATTTTTATTTTATATTGATATGAATCTATTTTTCCTTTCATCACCATTGGAGAAGATATTCTAGTAACCTAGTTCATCAATAAATCTTTGTTAACTTATTCCTATAACTATAAAGTGTCTCCCAATATCTTCACGACTAGACCTAACCTTTCTCTAGTCGCCTTACAGGTCAAGACTCAAAACCCTAAGCAGAGTCAGGTGATCTGATTGTTCTTTTGTTCCTTGCTCAATACTCTTTCGTGATTATTCGAATCTATTGTTTTCTTTTTTTTTTCATCTCTTGATAAAATCACAAGGCTTCAAAAGATCTTTGTTTATGTTTACTATTCGAGTTTTTATTATCATATAATGCAGAATCTATAGATGAAGTCTAAGAAGAAATCTATTGGTGATAATAGAATAAAAAAAAAAGAAGATATGATAAATCAATTACCAAATTGTTTGCTTTGCAAGATACTAATGTATCTTCCCACAAAGGATGCGGTCAAGAATAGTGTTATGTGTCATAGATGGAGAGGTCCCTATCTTATATATATTAGATTAGAATGATCCCAATTTCCGATGTGAGACAATTACATTCTAACAGGCCCCCTCAAGGTGATAGGTAGTATAACCAAACATCTTGAAAGACCACAACATACAAATCAACATAATACATGCATGTTGGGCCAGACCCACATCAGACGCATATCATCATGCATGTTTGATATGCCAGAATCTTGGGCTTTGATATCATGATAAATTATGTGCTTCCAACTCAAAATCAATTGACAATGAATAGAGAGGCCCCTAGCTTATATATATATATTAGATTAGAATAGTCTCAACTTCCAATGTGAGACAATTACATTCTAACACACCCCCTGGAGATGATATGTAGTATAACCGAGCATAAACCACAACATACGCATTAGCATGATACATGCATGTTGGGCCAGATCCACAGTAGATGCATATCATCATGCATGTCTGATGGGCCAGAATCTTAGGTTCTTATACCATGATAAATTATGGGTTTCCAACTCAAAACTAATTGGCAATGAGTAGAGAGACCCCTATATATATATATATATATATATATATATATATTAGATTATAATGGTCCAAACTTCCGATGTGAAATAATTACATTCTAACATACTTCACGATGTCATATTATAAATTTGAAATTCTGAGATTAGATCAAACAGTATGAATAAAAAGAAAAAAAAAAAGAAAAGACACAACTCAGAGACTTTAAAATCACTGGATATCGGCTAGAAAAGACAATCGAAGAATGAAGTTTAGAGTTTCAAACAAATCTTTAGTAATGCAAATTTACCAAGATTTATAGGTAGACTAGTTAATGTACGATAATGACCCATTAAAAGTTATTATGGGGTTTGGTAGTAAAACCATTATAGAATGTCTTCTCAACAGTTCTCATGATATAACACATGTACTGTATATTTAATTGATGAATTTTATTACTCAAAATAAACAAATATCGAATTTGATGGCACACTTACCTGACATGATGTTACATATAAAATTCTCATAGGAACTAGCTAGACATTCGGATATTCACTTTGGCTCGGATTGGTTCTTTAGGTTTTTAATATTTTGCTTTTAAATATGTGGTAACCATTTAAATCTCGACTAAAATTTAATTAGGTTTTTTTTTTCGGTTTTGGTTCTAAGTAAGTATTTAAAAAGTGATCTGAATTAAATCTAAAATAATTTTGGTTTTCAGTTAGTTAAGTTTCATGTGGTTACTTGTAAGTAAAGGTAATTAAACATATACTAATATCTTGTAACTGTCTAATTATTTGGTAGGAATTGAAATCGAATCAAATACTTGTTTTTGGTTATGATTCTGGTATATACACCTGGGTTAGTAGAAAATTTCAATTTAATTTTAATTTATAAATATAACAATTAAATGATATTATCTCTATCTCAAAATAATTGATATTATAGGAAGAAATATTTGGATTAAATTATATGATGTTTTCAATTTTTAATGCAGAATTGATTGTATTTTTTATTTGTTTTGACCATTTGTATTATGCAGATTAACTTTTGATTGGTTAATTAATTATTAGATTAAAAATAATGTTTTAAACAAAAAAGAAAGAGAAGAATTAGATGATTTCTTAATTTGTGTGAAAACATTAAACATCAATTATCAATTATTTTCGGCCAGAGAATATAAAATGCATCGAATGTGTAACAAGTAATAGGCGGCTCGATCTTATTAGTTGGTTTAGTAAAGAAAATACAAAAAAGGAAAGTGAGAGAAAAGGTTGATGAGTCATGACGAAAAGTTAGACCTCAAATAGTAAAGTCCCAGAGATGAGCAATAATGGTGTTCCTTATATTATTGCATGTCTATTTTCACTTTCCTCCCATTTTATTCTTGTCTTATATAAACTCTGAATCTATTCGAATATTACATAACAAAATCGTCAACGGAACATAAACAGACGTCTCTTACGTAAATTGACAAATAATAATATAATACTTATAGTCAAATCATCAACTTTTTATACAAAGCTGCCAAATTGAAGCTTTTGAATTAGTGTTTAGTATTTACTTTCTAAGTTGTAGGCTTATAACTCTAGCTTTATTCATGACCAATTTGATTTACGTACGCAACCTATTCACATTGTCTCGTTTAATTATTGTGAGCACCGATTGTATGTTCATGTTTGTATACGCACGTTAGGAAAATGTATGTTCTTGTCATTTTGGAGTTTATATATCACCCTACTGTGCAACTATTAGCCCACTGAAATTTATATATTTTAGACTGCATAAATGAATTTTAATCACAAAACTAAAAGAAAATAGGACTTCTGAATATATTATTGTAAATCGAATCCACTAAAACTTTATAATTTATCAGTAATATACATCATTTTTTTTTTATTATAAGAAAACATAATCTGTACCCATACAAGTTCGTGAACATACGCGGCAATGCAAAAAACTATACATTTAACAATTAGATGGACAAAAGTCGACCATATTTCAAAACTCACTCTTTTAAAATATACTAGGATTATACCTACACTATAACATGAGATTTGATTATTTTCTAAACTGTGTTTATTTGGTTCCTAGACATGTGTTGATATTTTGAATGTTGTTTGAGAGATTCAAAATATAAACCGAAATTAACCTGAATTAGAGAAATCGAATCCGAACCAAATACGATAAATTACCTTAACAGATTCTTATTCTGTGTATTTAAAAAACCAAACATGAACCTGAACCCGAACCAAATCTAAAATAAAACTTTTTAGACTTTTTCTATTAAATCTCTTTTAATTTTGAATTTTAATATATAAATACTCAAAGCCGAACTTGATTTATACCGGACCAAACTCTATCCAAACAATAAAAATATTTATATAAGTCTTAAATCAAAATAAGGAAATACTGAATTAGATGAACCGAACCCGATAGAATACCAAAATGTATCTTAAATCTATATACCCAGAAAATTGAATCCAAAGCAGAACTGGAACCAAATCAATAATCAAATTTGTAACCGATTTTTTTTATTTTAGCTTTTTAAATGTTGTTCATTAAATCCTTATTTATTTAGATTTTTTAAAATAAATATCTATAACAACACCTATTTTAAGCCTATTTTTAAGGGTTGTTATGAACCATAAGTTAATTTTAATCATAAAGTTTATAACACGCCCAAAATGAAAGTGTCTCCCACTTTAATATATAAGATATATATTAAAAACATTATGATCACTTGATTTTTTTTATACACAATCAAATAATTATCTACAGAATATAATTAAAAATGTTTTTCCAGTAAATATATAATAATTTAAACGCAAAAAAGCTTGCATGAAGTTACATACGTTTGTAATATTTATTTATCAAAAAAAAGTACATTTGTAATAATTTTGAAAAACAACAATTATTGTTCCAATCCACAACTTGAAATTCGTGGCTATACAGCAGTTGCTACGAAAAATGTCGTCTAATCGTCGCTTTTTTTTCTAAAAATGAATGAAAATTTTCTTAGCTGATTTGGGCCACATATACTATAACGAGTAATAACTAGACATTTTAAATGTGAAATAGTGATTATTATTATTACTCAATTACATATTACACACATGACACAACAACTTTATCAACAGTCGACACAATATATGAAGACACACACAGACATTCTTCATAAGACGTACATACGTTATCTAATATGATATCATCGTGAAAAGAAATTCGACAACAATTAGTGAAGTATAAACTCGACAATCAATAAAATTGTCTAATGACCCACACCGGGGCTAGGGACTGATGATTGCAGAAAACGGTGAATCTCCGGCGAGTTTTCAGGTACACTTTGCTGATCAGTATCATCCGGAGGAGAAGTGTGACCTCTGTCACTTGGACCTGAAGGTGGTACATTGCCCTTTGGTAGGGTACTTAGAAACAATTCCTTGCTTGCATCGTAAGGCATTAAAACCTTTCTAGCTTCACAAGATTGCGACACAAAACCAACTATCAAAAGCAGTAAGCAGATCATCGAAATTGAGATCTTTGGACGAGCCATTTCTTGTAATTGATGAGTTTGTTATATATATGATCTTTATATCAATTATTTTGTGTGAATGTATATTTGATAGAGTAGATGTAGCTCTATATATAGAGAATGGAGATGGAAGAGGGTCAATGGTGGATTTGGGTTAGGTACATTTGAACTAAATTGGTGAGTTTGTATATTATGTGTACAGTGTTTTAAGCAGACAAACACTTTTTCTCTCATTGGTAATCATGAAAACGATATCATTGCATTTCATATAAAAAATTCCACATAAAATTTGGAAATAATAGAAAGATAACCATATTAAGTTTACAACAACAAATGTCACTCGTTAAATAAGAAAAAATCTTCTCTTACTTTAACCGTTGTAAAACATAGGTTAAGTTAGTAACAGAACTACTTTTTGGTCAAGTGGTTAAATATCCATCTCTATACCATTTTTTACAAGAATTTGATTATAGAAAGTGGCATAATCCATGTGATAGAATTTGAGATCTGGGTGAGTTTGAATTATAGGTAAGGTCTTATTGATCGATATATTGATCTAATCGTTTAACAATATATATATATATATTTGCCATTCCGTTAAAGATATATGTCTACTTGAGTTTTGTAACTGATATATGTTCCGTGAGGGATGACAAAACTTAACGGAGTGATATTTTCTCCATAATCATAGAGTTGATGAGCAGATATTTCCATGTATCATTATCAGTGGCTCATTACTATTATCTTTGACTGCTTTTTCTAAATTTCTTGTATGAATTTTTGTATGTTTACCTGTTTATAGCTAAACTGTAGTCATGACACACAATTATATGCTTTTGAAGAAAAGCTCGAAATTCGAGTCGACGAATTTTATAACAAAACCTTAGTTAGACCAAATCATTCAAAAGTCTAGAGCTTATCTCTAAAAGGCATTAACACAGTTAACGAAGACAAGAACAACGAACAACTTCACACGCTTTAGATCGTCTTAAAGATGTAAAGAAGTCTTTGAGTTTCATAAGATCAATATGATCTGCGTCTGCCTTTATCTGATCTACACTTAGAGTGAATTTCTTAAGTAGAGCTGAATTTTCCATAAAATAACTTCCTACTTTCTTCATATACGGTTCCTTCAAGTAGCGTCCGTCTACCTCAACAAGCTCAAGTGACGATGAGACACATTTAGGCACATCTAACATGATTATTTCATTACGAAAATCTATAATCCCCTGCAAAGTAGAGAAACGAAAGAAGATAAATTGTTTAGTATATTTAATGTTTTCAGTATCGGAGTTATAGAATTAATAAAAATATTCTGACCAGAAAGAGAGATTTTAGATTCGGACAGCTCTCGAGAAAGATTGAAAAATGTTCCCAAATTATTATCATTATTTTATTGACCCTCAAAAGTAGAAAGGTTACGGAGGAATATAGATCTTGATTCTGATCTCAAAACCTTGTGAATGCGCTACAGAGAAAAAATGCATATATGTTATACCACAACTATTCCAGAAAATTTAACATTAAAACCAAAAAAGAAAACTATTCGAGAAAAAAACAAAACAAAAGAAGGTTAGAGAGAATCACGATAGGTAGTTTACCGGAAGAAGATCAAACGAAATTGATAAATCACTAACACAAGAGATCAGTGTAAGTAGTTTAGGATAGTTTACAGCTAAAAGAATCAGACCAGTTAGATTTCAATACAACGATGGAGCTCATATCATTTGTAGTGAAACTTCTGATAATGCTATAGTGTAGCTTTAGGGACTTGAGTTTGGTGTTTCCAAAACAACTTTGCTTATATGAAAGAAAGTACCTGTGGTAGTACAGAAGCTCAATAGAGATTCAAATGAGACTTTATCTCCATACATAGTGTCTGTATTTAAGGTTTCTAAAGCTGGACAGACTGAGATCAACATCTCTATATCCAAACTGTCAAAAAGCTTGATTTGTTCTAGAGCCATGATATTCAGACAAGGCAAAGAAACTGACTTGGGAAGTTTAGGCAAGCTTGCTCGACAGAGTTTCAACGATACCAATCTCTCACATGATGTAAAAAAATGCTCGGAGGTATCTTAACTTCATTATGATCTCGATTAATCTTAACATCTAAATGTTGAATTTTCAGAGAAATCACAATGTTTATTGGCGTCTGGTTTAAAAATTTGCAACCATATCCAAGATACCTTAGCTTAGCTCTTTGTAAGAGTAAGTCACCCTTCAATTTTATAAACTTATCGAGAAAAGCTAATTTATCAAAATCATTTAAGCAATTAAATGCCATATCCAATACAAGGACAGATTGCCAAAGATGTTAGAATGTAATTGTCCCACATCGAAAGTTAGGACCATTCTAATCTAATATATATAAGTTAGGGGCCTCTCCACTCATTGCCAATTGGTTTTGAGTTGAAAGCTGATACACTCAGGTTTTAACCCTATGAATCTACTGCAAGTGCACAGCAAACGTAGTAGTACTTAAGGATCGAATCCACGAAGAACCAAGAATTGCACTTTTGACTACTCAATTCTAATTCAAGCTACACCAAACAATGATTGAAT
This sequence comes from Lepidium africanum, assembly GCA_900406405.1. Lineage (NCBI taxonomy): Eukaryota > Viridiplantae > Streptophyta > Magnoliopsida > Brassicales > Brassicaceae > Lepidium > Lepidium africanum. The sequence continues at coordinate 48,684 of OVAX01000463.1, forward strand.
GTGTAATAACTAATAACTGAACGATTTGCAATCAGTATCAGAAACATCAGGCATCAGGTATTCATCAGGAATTAGGAACCTAATCAGGGAAATTATTAAGGGAATACTTAAGAACGATTCTCGACTTTGAACATAAAATTCCAACAGACCCACTGTCGTGGTGCCTATTACTCTATATAGCAACCTAGAAATCCTAACTGTCATTGGCTCTAAAGATGCAAACAGGCACTATCAAATAGGTTCAATTGGTCCACAACTACCTTTAACAATCAATCGTCATTGGTTAAGACTAATTGCTCATCTACACTAGTTCAGTTGTTTAACTGGCTTTTGGAAAGTAAATAGCCTAAAATCATAGACTAGGTGATCATGCTAATCTAAGCATTACACACAGATATAGATGGAGAATTTCTAACCATCGAACCCTATTTATTTCCCAATTATCGATTCCTAGATCCCTAGAAACCATAAACCTGACTATGGAACTACTCAGACATAATCAAAGCAGAAACAATAGACATGATAAAAGAAAACATGAAATTGAAATTAATAATAAAAAGTGGCTTCAGAAATCTTCTCAAAGTGTGGAGGAAATCTTTTCTCTGCTTACAGAAAACTATTTCAGCTGTCTCTAAAGAGTTCTATGTTCTCTTCTCTCTCAAACAAAATAAAATAAAAGGTTTTTATAGGTCCTAAAACTCGCAGGTACAAAACAAGAAAACTTAGGTTATTTCTCACAACTTTAGGGATCGATCGATCAAGGTGTTTGATCGATCGATCAGTGATGAACGGTTAATCTCCAACTGAACTTGGTCGATCTCCAGGTCGGGTGCATGATCCTTTGAACAGCTTGATCGGTCGATCCTGGGATGCAAGGTCGATCTCCAGGTCGAGTGCATGCTTCTGGCACTGAGATGATCGATCGATCTCCCTTGGTTGGTCAATCTTCACGTCGTGTGTGGCTCTTGCTGTGGAATGTGATTAATCACTCAAGGTGATTACCGATCAATCAGCATTCTTCTGTTAAAACTCCAAAAATTGCTTCGATTCGTTCCAATCCATGCTCTGCGGGTATAATCTAGATTAAACTTGTTTTCCACCTGAAAAGTCTCTAAAATGCAGACAAATACTCTGAAAATATGCGAATTAATGAGCTTAAAACCGATAAAAAAGGAGGTATATCAGTTCTCCCAGACTTAGCTTCTTGCTTGTCCTCAAGCAAAGAGAGAAAAGACAAACAGGAAGATTCCACTTTAAAGAACTCATTCGTCATCAGAACATTGCATATCAATTCCATAGTAAACCGCACGATACTTACCTGACAGAATCGAGATCGCCTTGTACTTCCCTCAAACTTAGCAACCATCCCGTTTAAACTCCACAATCCAAATAAGTGACCCGAATGCACCATCCCAACTTCCTAATGTATCTAGGTGCGGTCTCATCGAGGGAATATCGATCAAAGGACATAAGAGTTTTTCTCTCAATTGTCAAGACTACCTTCAATATGGTTCATTTTCTCTCATTTCATTCAAGCAATTTCTCCCTACTTACCTATGGTATCATTTTATGTTTTTTTATTGGCTGGTTTTTTGGTAACTCAAAGGATGTAAACAAGAGTAGCTTCATTGGAGTCTCCCTCAGTAAGCAACGATACTCGAGTGAAAGGTAACGTCATTAGAGTTCTCCTCAGCTTACCAAAATCACTCAAGCATGAGCAGCATCATTGAAAGACTTTTACCCTTAGCTTACCACAATGCATAGCTTTGTTGTGTAGTTACTTCAGAATTAAGCATAAATGCTTAAAATGACGTAGAGAAGGAAACCATACTTACAAGGAAATATTTGTCATTGTACCGAGAAAAGAAACTGATCAGATGTATGCTAACTCCCTTGACGAGAAAACTAAGTCAGGTTAGGTGTGGAATTGGCATGAGATTCTTCGAATACTGAGATGGATGTGGGTGGTACTCAGAAGTTGCTTAGCCTCTGGGTTATCCAATAGTAAATCAATACCTATCAGATACAAATCGATGGTACTTAGTTCATGACAACGCAATAATCTTCGAAAATCATAGTTCCTACAATCGATTTTTAGACTCAAAACGACGTAAAACTTAACATGTCTAAAAATCAAAGCAAAAAGAAAAACAAAAGAAAGAAAAATAGTGTTAGTCACCACAAGTGTCCTCCCTTATACTTACTTCACACCATCCCGGTGTGAGAATAAGCCTAAAGAAAGCACGACTTACGCAGAAAAATAAAATAAAATAAAGTGCATAACAAAAAGAAAAAGGGTGAAAAATATGATCGAACTACTGCGGACTCTGGCTTTCATGGTCTCCTAAAGCTCAGCGACAATGAGGCAGGCGGCGATCCAACGGCTGGTAATTGTCCTCCTCAGATGCATTATCAACTCCACGTCTAGCAACATTGTGTCTAGATGATGCAGCTCTGGTGCTCGTCTCAGCTCGATCTCCTGAAGGGTCTCCTAAACAAGAGGGCATTGGCACCTTGACCTTCCTAAGTGCGTCCCAAATGCGTCTCAGCATGGAGTGCTTCCTCTGCTTAACCTCGTATTGCCAGCACCGATACTCTCTGTCAGTAAAATCATCAGAGAAGGGAGGGAGATCATACTATGTAGTGTACTCTGGAATCACATGCTTAATCATAATGTCTGAAACAGCGCGTGAAGAGGATGGTCGTGTGGGCACGTGAGGGGGTGAGTCTGGTAGATCCTCGTATGTGCGAGAAGCACTACGACGTGTCAGACCACGAGGCACAATCTCTATGATATTCATGCATTTTGCCCATTTTAGCTTCATCGTTTGCATATGTTTGCATTCATTCACGTTCCATACTATGCATTTTAGAGTCCAATTAGGATCATTCTTGTATTTGCATAGCATTTGAAGCATTTCAGGAACCTTGGAGCAATTTAGAGCACTTTGGGTCAATTCGGAGCATTTTGGAGCAAACTAGCATGAAGACTGCAAGTTAAGCCTATAACTGAAGAGCTGGAGCCAAAACATCAAGAACTGAGCATTTTACATGCTAAGTACTCAGGACTCGCCCAGCGAACTCGTCATGCATAGGCGAGTTCAGAGTCTCATACTTAGCCAAAAATGCAATTTTTGGCTGAACTCTTCATGTCCAACTCGCCATGCGTTGGCGAGTTCAAGCCTCAGCACTTAGCCAAATTTCCAAATTTTCAAGACTGAACTCGCCACCACTCCCGCCTAACACTGGCGAGTTCAACATTCCAGACTTAGTTAGAATTCATGTTTTTGAAGCTAAGCCGTTTCAACTCGCCAGAGTGTGACGAGTGCAGCCCAGATTGAGCATTTGCTGAAGCTGAATTTTCAAAAACTTGACCCATGAACTCGCCAGACACTTGAAGCAACTTAGACCGACTTCATTTTATTTGACCGACTCTTTACTTTGTTAGCTTAAAAATTAGGGCTTCCGTGTTTTAAGCCCTATAAATACCCTTTTTTTAAGCTGAAAACATATATCAGAGTTTTAACCTAGTTTTTGCCTCTTTAAGTTAATTCTAGAAATTCTCTCTGCCTCCTTCTTATTGTTCTTTGATGTTCTTAGTGTTCTTATGAAATTCATGATTTCTACTTGAATCTCCCCTTAGGTTGTTAGATCTCATTTTTGTTTCTTTCTTCACACCTTTAATCATGCTTTCTGGGTTTGTTGTTTTTCATTCTATGAGTAATGAGTAGATTTCTTAGGGCTTAGTGAGGAGATGAAGTAGATCTGGGCAGTTTTCTGGGTTTGAGATGCTTGTGTTTGAATACTTTCATAGGTTATACTAAATTGAATGCTCTTCATGCTTATTTTGACTTGATCACTCAAAATCTGATTCGTAGGCTATCTTTGCCCGAGAGGTGTTTGATGATATGCTTGGCTTAAGTTCATTTTAGGACTGACTCATTCTGGCCCAAGAGATTGGATGATCGGAGAGTCAGTTGGTCATGTAGGATAGGTTTGCTAATGCCAGTTCAGGCGTGTAATCACCAAGAGATTGGGTTAGGATTGCGCCTGAGTTGAGATTTCGTGACCATGAGAGTGGCTTGTTTACCTTAGTATCCTGATTCGCTGCTTGCCTGCTTAGGTTGTTAGACAAAATCTCAACCCAGATTTCTGTTTAGTTCATTTACTTCACTCTCCCCACAAGCCCGTCTTCACCTTATCGTTGCAAGTCGCCATTCATACTACTGTTTGCTTACCCTATTTCTGCTTTTTACTTAGTCTCTGTTTTCAAGTTTCATGTGTTTTTTCTTCATTGCTGTTTTTAACTTAGTCATTTTTATGCCTGTTTTCTCTGTTTGTTTAGTTTTGCATTCTAAGTTGATTGTGACAGAATCGCTTTCATCCACTGTTTTTCCCTGATTTTTCTTGAACTAGATAGTCATCCTCACCCATAGTGCTAACATAACGCTTTGGTTCGACAACCTTATATACTATAAGGATTTGGTAACCGGACGAAAAATCTTGTTATCAAATTGGCGTCGTTGCCAAATAAGCGTTTGATTGTTACACTTAGGGTCAAAAACTTTATAGGATCAGGTTTTATTTTCTTTTGTTTGTTTCTAACCTGTGATTCAGACGTGTTTGTTCAATCTTTGGTGTGTTTCAGGTCTGTCACTCGCCCAACTCATCACACCACTAGGCGAATTGAGATTTCCCTAGTTGTTACCCTTCGTTGATGCCTCACACTCGTTCTCAAGGCACCCATAATTTGCTTAGTCCTCTAGACAACATTCAGCAGCTTCAACGAGTATTGAGAGAACAAAGGGACATGATAGAGGGTCAGAACACAGAACACAGAGCTATGGATCATAACAACACCACGTCTGACAGCTCAACTGATGGGAACCCGCAACAACCCCATATTACTCCTCCAGACTCGCCTCTACCTAGACAACTGAAGCCTATCGGAGCAGGTGATGCACATAATATTCACACTAGGAGGCATGGCATTCGACCCCCTCCAATTCCAAACAACAACTTTGAAATCAAGAGTGACTTGATTACAATGGTGCAGAACAAAAAATTTCATGGGTTGCCAGCTGAAGACCCACTCGATCATCTTGACCAGTTTGAGAGAATCTGTGGTTTGATTCGGATCAATGGCCTATCTGAAGATGCCTTAAAGCTTCGCTTGTTCCCATTTTCACTTGGTGATAAGGCTCATATTTTGGAAAAGCACCTTCCTCAGGGTATCATAACAACTTGGGCTGACTGTAAAAGGGTATTTCTAGCTAAGTTCTTCTCCACCTCCAAGAAAACTAAGCTGCAAAATTCCATCTCCAACTTTGTTCAAAGTGGGACGGAGTTTCTAGCTGAGGCTTAGGAGAGATACAAAACATACCAGTCTCAATGCCCTCACCATGGATTTTCAGAAGAAACCATCTTAAGCTAGTTCTACAGGGGCATTCAACCAAAGCTGAGGATGTTGCTAGATACATCTAGCAATGAAAATTTTATGAGTCAGGATGTTGATGATGGGAGAGAGCTCATAGAGAACCTTGCACTCGCTGACGGTCAGTATGGGGAAGAGTTTGATAGAGCTGAGCGCAGGTCTGGAGCATCTGATTCATACAGCAGCAAGGAGTTGAAGAGTCTAAGCAAGAAACTGGATAAGTTGCTGTCAGTTCATCATAAGCAAGTCAATATGGTAGAAGAGGATAAACCTGAAGAAGGGGAGGCCGAGTTGGTTGAAGAGATCAGCTTTCTACAAAATCAAGGCGGTCAAAGGCAATGGAATAACTTCAAGCAGAACAACAATTTGTCCTACCGCAGAAATAATGTAGCCAACCCTGAGGATCAAGTCTATCCCCCTAAGTCTACACAACAGAAAGCCTCGGTTCCAAAGCAACAATATTATCAAAGTTTCAAGCCTGCACCTTCAGCTTCAACCTCAGAAATGAAAGCAACTTCGGACATAATGGAGATGCTTCAGCAAATTCAACAGAGCCAAACTCAGCAAGTTGAGACCTTTAGCAAGCAATTCACTGAGGTTCACAGAAAAATTGATACATCACACAATGACCTGAATTGCAAGTTTGAAACGTTGAATGCCCGTTTGAAGTACGTGGAAAGCCAACAAGCCTCTGCTACTGTCAAGACTCAGGGTCAGCTTCCAAGCAAAGCAGTCCAGAATCCAAAAGAATACACTGCTCAGTCCATTACCCTTAGAAGTGGTAAGGAGCTTCACACTAGAGCAGTTGAACCTACAGCCATTGAGGATAGCGGACTTCAAGAAGGGGAGGATGAACAAGCTGGGAAGAAAAACACTTCCCAACTTGCCGGTCCAACTCGCCAACCAGCTAGGCGAGTTGAGCCTGAAAATTGGCTTATTCGTAGGTTATCTCTGCCTGAGAGGTGTTAGATGATATGCTTGGCTTAAGTTCATTTTAGACATAATGAAAAAAACATGAAATTGCAATTAATAATAAAAAGTGGGTTCAAAAATCTTCTCAAAGTGTGGAGGAAATCTTCTCCCTGCTTACAGAAAACTATCTTAGTCGTCTTTAAAGAGTTTTATGTTTTCTCTTCTCTCAAATGAACTAAAATAAAATGTTTTTATAGGTCTTAAAACTCGCAGGTACAAAATAGGAAAACTTAGTTTATTTCTCGCAGCTTCGAGGATTGATCGATCAAGGTGTTGATCGATCGATCAATGATGAACGGTCGATCTCCAACTAAACTTGGTCGATCTATAGGTCGGGTGCATGATCCTTCGAACAGCTTGATTGGTCGATCCTGGGATGCAAGGTCGATCTCCAGGTCGGGCGCATGCTTCTGGCACTGAGATGATCGATCGATCTCCCTTGGTTGGTCGATCTTCATATCGTGCATGGCTCTCGCTGAGGAGTGTGATCGATCGATCAAGGTGATGACCGATCGATCAACATTTTTCTGCTGAAACTCCAAAAATTGCTCTGATTCGTTCCAATCCATGCTTTGTAGGTATAATCCAGATTAGACCTGTTTTCCACCTGAAAAGACTCTAAAACGCAGACAATGACTCTAAAAACATGTGAATTAATGAGCTTAAAACCGATAAAAATGAGGTATATCAGAAGCCCATAATTTATCATGGTATTAGAGCCCAAGATTCTGGTCCATCAGACATGCATGAAGGTATGCATCTGTTGTGAGTCTGGCCCAACATGCATGTATCATGCTGATGCATATGTTCTGGTCTTTCGAGATGTTCGGTTATACTACCTATCATCTCGAGGGGGTGTGTTAGAATGTAATTGTCCCACATCGGAAGTTGTGCCCATTCTAATCTAATATATATAAGTTAGGGGCCTTTCCACTCAATGTTAATTGGTTTTGAGTTGGAAGCCCATAATTTATCAAAGTATCTTCAAAATTTGTAATTTTGATGGATCTAGAGTAATGTTGTGTCGATGATTTCCGGCTACATCCGTCATGGCTTGGTGCTTTACCACAGATCTCTATCTAGGATGCAAGGTGGTGGCCCTGAAGAATCAGAATTTGGTTTTTTGGTATCAGCTTTATCTGATGGAGCGCTGCAGCAACGGTTCTCGGCAATAACCATAAAAGACGTTCACTTTTTAATTACTGGTTCTTATCTCATTGTCGAGTTTTTTTTAGGGTTTTTGTTTTTGGTGTCTAGGTTTCTAGATTCAGTAAATTTATTGACAAATATCTATTTAAATTATGAGAAGTATTGCCATATTTTTGTAAAAGGTATTAGAAGTCTATTTGTTATTGTGGGTACGAAAACGTCTAATTGTTTACTTTGTGTCTTGAATTAATACCGATATGGTTATGCTAATATGTCATCAAATTATGCTTGTTCTCACTATGGTGTGGAAGATCATTAAATTTTTTCTTCGTATTTACTGGTTGATTTATATTATAATGTAATCAGTTTTAACCAATTTTAATGAAATAAAGTGTTACAATGTGGAAAAGAAAAAAGTTTGTTTTGAAACTTGTAAACTACGTTAATTTCATTATCAGCAAGTGAATCCTACCAATGTGACTTTTCATAACAATGGTGCGTCTAAGAACAAAACCCTTAGTCTTATTTTTCACTTCACATATATTCTTTGATTATGATGTATCATAGTTTAACTTGGTAGTCGAAAGTTAATTAAGACATCAGCCATCTTTATTTGACATTACACCACTAAATAAAATAAAATACTGTTTATCAATAAAAAGGAAAAAAGGCTTCTAGAAAAAAATATATTTTACTTATTTTTGTTAATATTGGCTTACAATAAGTCAACCCATTACCCAAATTCCTATATAATATAAACGGTGAAATTTAATTTTGGAATATGAAAATGCGTCTGCTTTTAGTCGACTTACCATCTCCCCAATAGTGGACCCAAAAATTTTTTTACCGGAATCAAAATATAAGTAAAATAAAATAACTATACAACAATTACGGTGATGATAACAGTTGAACTTCGATCGTTAAAAAGAGTTTATGGAAACTCTCATACAATTCTAAAATTTTACTAAAAATACTAAATAAACACGAAAATGTCATAATCATAATAGAACAAAACATGACTTAATATTTTGTTAGGGTGTCAAAAAGGGAAAAATGATAGATTTAATTTTGATAAATACATAGGTAGATTCTATACAAAAAAAAATATCCTCAAATTAATGGGGTGTCATTTGAACCCTTAAGATAATACATGGGTCCGCCATTGCATCTCCCACTAGGTTAAAAGTCATATCCAAATATATATTTTACTTTGACAACTAAAACCAAGCACTATAAAATAATGTTACATAGTCCACATAATACTTGGGATTACAATTTCTCAATTTGTCATAATCATAAAATCTTAACTAAGGTAGAAGTAAAGAAGCAAATACTTACGGCCCACAGTCTTCTAGCCCAAAGCGCAAACATGCATACGGCGTGCAAGTTGCAACCCGTCCCTACTAAAACAGCATGACTTCTGAGTTAGAGTATTGTGAACGATATGATTTCTCAAAAACTTCAAACGACACAACGTCAGTATCTGTAAATTGGAAACAGTACAACGTGCATATAAAGACCTTAGTAACGTCTACACGTCACCTTAACTTGAGTAAATAATTCTCTTCATCCAAATCACAATTTCATAATTAAAAATGACCCGAAATATTTTCCTAACGATACAAACAACCTTATTCATTTCTACTTTTAAATCGAAGCAAAACCAACAAAAGTGGTGAACCTTTTTTTTTTTTTCTTTTTGTGATGAGGTTCAGAGTAGCTTATTTTCTTAGTTTTTTCTTTGAAGTAAAACACGATTTTTTTACTTTGTGTTTGGTAATGAAACAAACTATTTTGGACTCATAATATAAGAACTTTTTCTAGTAAACACTGTCCAAGATGTGGATTCGAGATTATATAGGTCAGCTGTTACATATATCTATAAATAAATAGAGTTCGAACAAAAATTCTATACAAATATAATATTGTAAGAGGGTGATCTTATCTTTAAAAAAATCATAAATAGTTAGATGATGAAATTCCAAACTACCACAACTTTGTAGCTCACGAGTATCTCACTCTGAACAGACCAAACATTATGGAGAGAAGAAAAAGAGAAACCTTGTGATTCACGAGATAACTCAAACCATTGTCTCTCATTTTACTACAAAATATCTCTCTTTTTTCTTTTACGTGTCTGTCTACATATCTCTAAAACTTTAATCTCTTCATTTTCTGTCTCTGTAGATTTTGTAATGTTCGTTTGTTGTTACCATCTACCAAGGAAGACAAATTATGGGTTGCTCTAGTTCGAGAACCATCACAGAGGGTACTCTCTCTCTCTCTGATCTAATGTTTTTCTTCTTCATGATTGTCTTAGCTTCTAAGGTTTCAGTTTTTACTCTTTCTACAATTTGGGAACTTTGTAGATTTTAATAGGATGATTTGGTAGATATATATTGATGCAACTGCTAAGAATATCTCTGTGGTTAGTAGGGAGAAAAGAAAAGATAAGAAGACCAAGAACATGGAAACATCCTCAACCGATATCGAGAGCTGAACTCACACAGATGCGAGAGGAGTTTTGGGACACAGCTCCTCACTATGGAGGCAAGAAAGGTGATCATCACATCACATTACATGCATGCAATTACTCAAACAACATATCATTAATATATATATACATGTAAACAGAGATATGGGATGCATTAAGAGCTGCAGCAGAAGAGGAGGATTTGTCACTTGCGCAAACCATAATTGAGAGTGCTGGTGTTATTGTTCAGAACACTGACCTAACCATTTGTTACGACGAGAAAGGTACCTATTATCTTATTCTTTCCACGAGCTTTAGTTTCTTTGTTAATTAGTTTTGTGCAAAGTAGTTGAGATGTGTTCATATTTGCAGGTTCCAAGTACGAATTGCCCAAATACGTTCTCAGGGATCCTTCAAACTTGATCAGAACCAAGTAGAGGGATTCGCATAAGTAACTAGACAAGCTTGCTTGTGTATGTAATCTGTGGAACCATGTTGTGTTTGATTTTGTTTGATTTTGTCTTGTTTGAATTTGTCATCTGTGAGCAGTGGAGAAATAGGTTACAAAGGCCCATTCAGTTCTTTATTATTTTTCCATGAAGAACCTTTGATCGTACCAAATATTTTAGCCTGAACAATAATTGTAATTTCTCTATCTTCTTGTTCAAAGATTCAGTAATCTAATATAAAGATAAGTTTATATAAACTATAAAACTTGCACTTAATAAAGATAAACCATACATTTAGAACAAAGATACCAAATCATTCCATAATTACCTAATTAGTGGTAACCCAAAAGAGACCATTACAGTCAAATCCAAAAAGCTTTGTGGGTGACACATGAGGATGATAAATGAACCAGAAGCTAACTGGTTCAATTCCCATAAAAAACCTATAAGCTTTTCAATACCGCAAAATTAAAACATAGCTTCTCTAGCCGGAGTTATATGTCACGGTTAGAATTATGTACCAATGTGAATCATAATCCGATTGATCAAAGCTTCTTTCTTCCCACTGACGGGAAGATTGTTGGCCGTCAAATATGTCTTCAGTTCGGCCACAGTCAAGTCCTTCAGCTAAACAAAGGGAATAGAACATGAAGCTAATTTGTTTAGATAGAGACATCTAATAAGCATTAAAACAAAACAATGAAATCACTTAAGTAGAGATAAATCAATGTTTAGAATGTTGCTTTCACCTTTCCGGATTTTGCAAGCTCTCTATAGTCGTAGATTTTTTCATCTGCCTTACCGGCTTTCCGCTTCCTTGATTTCTCCTTTGCTCCCGAGTCACTTTCTTCATCAGAGTCTTCGCCATAAATCGACTCCTTAAATTGTTCTATTGCTTTTACAACTGCAGGTCTACAAGAAAAAAGGTTCACTGGCTCAAATTCCAGCATTTTTTTCTTCTTTTGCTTATTGATGGAATGTTATAACAGAGAATTTGTAAATTTTGTTGAAAAACCTATTCATTCCTTCCTCGTCAGGAAGTGTTTCATCTCTGATTTCAGGAAGCTCGTTTTCATCAAGTGCAATGGCTTGTAAGATAGCGTAGTGTCTCTGCAAAGCTAAAACAAAGAGATCCTTCAAATTTTATTCATGAACGATTTCCAATACCAGCTCAGTATAACTAATAGAATCAAGACTAACAGAGTGCTGGACATACAGGGATTAGCAAATTGGCAAACCGAAAAATCTTTTAACTCTATACGTCGCATTAGCACTGATGCCTTGTTTTGCTGATCATCTGATGCGCGAGGTGCTGCCACACCTGGATTTAAATGCAACTGCAAATGTCCACCAACTAATCAAAATTTAATACACATGAATATTGTTGGAACCAATTAATTTTCAAAAGCTTTCTTTCTTGCCTCTTCGATATCTCTAATATCATTAGCATATGGAAGATATATCATGTTCATCCCTGGTGGCTCCACTTGACCACCATCACTCTCGATTTCTTCCTATTTAGGTTCAAGAAAAAACATTTTAGTAGGCTATTTAACAAAATAAAGTATGAATTAAAATTAAAAAATGAATTATACTTGTGGAAGAAAGCTCTTTATAGTATATCTCTCACCTGCGCAACAAGCGCAACCAATCTCGGAGGTGTAGTGCCACCATAAAATGCAACAGCAAAACTGTAACACAAGAGGATGCAATATATCACAGGGAGTGCTAGAGTGTAATTGAAGTTATAACTTTGAGTTCATAGAATTATATATCCAATGTACTTACCGTTCAAGCTGTAACATGGATCTATGCAAGGCAACGAATGCACGAGTGCTCCCTATAACTTCCTGCATCAATTGGCTGTCAATAGTAAGCGACCCATAATACACAACGGTTTCCAACATCAACCAGGAAAAACATGCAATCCAAGCCACTGGCTTCAAACCTTTTTAGCGAAATGTCAAAATAAGATTTCTAATTCTGAAACTTAAAATGAGTATGGTAGATATGTGAAGCTGCTTGTGATAGGACACACCATTTTGAGGGGTGAAAGTGAGTAAAACAAACTGAAAGTAATGTTGGTAGCATGCAACAAGGGAAATAAACATAATATACAGGGTCACGAAGCCCTATAACTAAGACAACGTCCAGATTAGATAAACAATTTCAGCACCAAAGTGAGAAGCAGGTAACCTTATCACATGGATAGAGAAATGTAGAAGGCTTCAAATTGTGATAATCTTTGAGGCAGTTAAGAGGCTTGAACCCCAGCAGTCTTAAGTGTCCAGTTGAGATTTTTTTTAGCTGGGATAGCTCTTCCACCGTAAACATGATATTCTGGCTAGAAAAGAAAACGAACAATATTGAAGCTAACTCTTACTGGACAAGAAAAGAGTGCGGACTCAAATATATTACAGTGAGTAAAGTAAATCTTAAATTTCATGACTACCATGAAAAAGATTCACATTTCTGAGGCTTTAGTTTTCTTTTCTTTCATAAATACTTCCTAGTAAATTAATTTTTGTGATAATATTGAAAATCTAGACATAACTTTCTGGAAGCAACCATTGCTTTAATAGTAGGAAACTAGATATATTGGGGTGCTATCAGAGGTTTACTTTTTGTAAGGCTGAATCCGTTGTATAGGATCTTGCATTATCGCTCCCGTGTCCGTGCAGATTAATGATCTTTCCACCTGCAGACAAGCCCGCACATGGTGCTTAAAACCGAGAACACACATCAAAAAAATATTGTTTTTACAAACACCAACAGAGATGTCAAGGAAGATTCTTGATTCATAGTAAAAAAATGTAGACAGATTGGAAACAACGGTGCATATGAAGAGTGAAGTTAAATACTTTGAAGGAATATATCAGTTAAATTACCTTCACGGGAACATTGGTAGTAGAGTCGAGCCAAGTTATGGTGCCAGGAATAGCAGGACGGAGTAAAGCGTAACCATTTAATTCAATAGACAGACCATCACAGATCATAAACGTAATTCTTTTTGCTATTCTCTTGGCAAGTACACGCTTCTTCAATTGGTCCTTCATGTCTTCTAATCTGAAAATACATGTTTCAGAAAAATGTACAATAAACTGTGTGAATCCTAACAAAACCGAATTCAAATTCAGGGAATGATACAAAGTGATGTATGGAAGTCTTGAAACTTCTCAAGACAATCATCACTGCTTCTGAGTGTAGAATTATGATGCCATGAAGAATGAAAAACATACTTCTGTCCAACTGATGGCATGAACTCCGTAAGTTCATCATTGTTTAGTCCAATTAAATCCTGTATATATGTTAACAAAAGAAAAACCCAAAATTTCATTAATTTTTTGAATGGATATAAAGCCCCAAGATTTATAAGGTCAGCTCCGGAATCAGATTGTTAAGAGACTAACTTTGTAGAAGAGAGTTATATTGAATTGTTTATCAGGGTGACTGAGGGGAAGAAGCTCGATTGAGATGCCAAGGTCTTGTGCATCCTTAAGGAATGACCAAAATGTGAATTTACCAAGAAGCTCCACTGGATAGAAATCAATGTAAATCATATCAAAGTAAGGGTAAGAACTAAACTACCTTGGCTCTCTGCAACGTAGTCCTTGTCATATCTTCTTTTACAGGAATCTTCATACTCCCAAAAGGATCATCTTCATTAGTTAAAAGAAAAATGCGCTTATCTGCTGTCTTTGAAGATCTAAATATATTTTGTTACAGAATATTACCAACACAGGGATCAAGTTAGACAAAATCATAATGCATGTCACAAACCTGGCACTAAATCAATGAATGAAATTAGATCATTACCCTTTGCGCAGTAGAGCTTGTGCAACCCAGAGTGCACTATAAAGAGAATTCTCCCGAGAATCTGAGACTATACCATTTTGACTGCCAATATCCTTTACAAATGATTCTGCACTCAAAATATCCAATTAACATTTCCTTTTACACATTTTATGTCACATTCATATACGACCGACCAACAAAGTAGATAGCTCTTTTTCAGCACACTGAATAAGTTTCAGATTATACCATTGAGGTCTCAGGCGCTAAAAGCTTATTCAACCATTAAAAATTTTAATTCTAACTTGTATTGTCTCTTCTTACTAAGCGCTTGCTAAGAAGGGAACTATAACTCTAAACTAGGGAAGAATGAAAAAGAATAGTGTATGTGAGCATAACAAGATAGTTAACGAGTTGTATGAAAACAAGGGCACTCCGGTACCGACCTTCTATGAGATCAAATTCTTTAATGAGCCTCGCTGTTGGACGGTCAATATACTCTCTTTCTGGAACATTAAAGACATAGACACCATTAAGGTCCTGAAGATTCTTCTTTTCACGCTGCAAGTTAGAACAAAACAGAAGAAAACAAATAAGTGAAGAACCAAAACAAAACAAAAAAGAGAAACAATACAACACGTTTTAATCAGAAACTTACAGTGTTAAAGAAGCAAATTGCTATTTCATCATTTGAACGATTGATAATATGAGCCTTGAGTGACTGAGCAATGCAATTAACAGCAATGTGAAAATGACTTTCTTGATTGTCTTCTTCCTGTCAACATCAGTAAGCAACTATCATATATCATTTTGGGAAATTTTGTCGCCTACCCAACAATTTTTGAAATAATCAAACATCAAAACGTGATTTCATTTTCTTGTATACTCACAGAAGGGCATGTAGAACTGAACATTTTGGGAGAACCGTCAATTAGATAGACCACAAATTCTTTGGAAGCCTCTTTATCCTGCGACACAAACAAATGAAACACTCGATAACCGATATAAACCAAGGGTTTCATTTTTTGCTTTCTTTTTCGTCTAAAACTCTTAGAAGAAAACCAGGTCAAACCTGAAAGAATTCGTTATCTGGGTCTTCGTCTTCATCTCTAAAAACATCATCTGGGTCCAATTCCATTCCTCACAAGAGCAGATTCAGAGACTGAGTCGGAAATAGTGGCTGTTCCCCCCGGAAATCCTCAATTTTTGTCAGAAAGGTGAAAGAGGTTTTAGCAAGAACAAAACCAAAAGCGCCCTTTTTTCCAACGTGAAGCTGGGCTTTTTTTACTCTTCCAAACGTGAATATATTTGGGCCAAAACTTGAAGTTTTTTGGGCTTAGGCCCAAATGGACATGTGAAAAAATGAACTCAACACAAAAGATGATTGGAAATTTAAAAATTTTGATAAGAAATTTTGTTTTCTTAATGTCAGTCTAATCTTCCTCCCAGGAGCTAGTTCGAAAAAAACGAAATGCTTTGAAAATCCAACTCACCACGCCCTCCTTCTAGTGTAGGACATGCTAGAGGAAGAAACCCTTCTGCTTCACTATTTATTATCCTCAATATGAGGAGACCAGTCCTTAATTACAGCGTAGTAGAAGCAAAACCACACCGGGAGGATTCAAAAGACGGATGGATTTTCATTATCTGTCAAGTCCTGTTCTTTAGTCATTGTAGCATAGAACTGTCAGGGTTTGGGAAATACTTTGACAATCCATAGAGTCAAGGAGTTGGAAACCAATATTGATCCTGACTTTATCTTCCTCATGGAAACACGAAACTTCGTTGACCAAACTCTACAATCCCTGAAAAACCTCAATGACTACAATAACATCATTGTTCCTCCTGTAGCTGGAGGAGGTGGAGGTTTGGCTTTATTCTAGCGAAAATATATAGAATTGGAGATAATTAGTTCAGACCTGAATGTAATTGACACAAAAGTAAACTTCAAAGGGAAAGCTCTTACATCCTCTTTGTTTATCGTGAGCCAGATTCATGAAGAAGGCGAAGTTTCTAGGCAAAACTATCTGAAGTTCTCACTGTAAGAGATGCTCCATGTATCAAAACTGGTGATCTAAATGAAATCATCGGTAACGAGGAGAAACTGGGAGGAGTTCTGAGACCAGAATGCTCATTCTCATCATTCAGGAACTTTTTTGAAGCAAACAACCTAAGGACTCTCCAACACTCAGGAAACTCCTTCTCTTGGCGGGGATATAGACACTCCTACCTTGTTCAATGTCGGCTGGATAGATCTTTGGCAAATGGGCTGTGGTCAGACATTTTCACTCAAGCACGGAGTGAAGACCTACACTTTGAAGGATCAGAGGCCTCTGATATCTTATTTCTCTGACAATGTAAACTGCAAGAGGGGATTATTTCAGCATAACAGAAGTTTAAGTATAAATGAAGAGGTCCAACAGCTGGTTAAGACTACCTGGGCAAAACCTAATGTATCAACAATCCGGAAAAAGGCTAGGAAACTGCAGGAGAGCCATCATTACCTAGGCAAAATAACAAATAGTAAACCATAAAGCTAAGGATGAGAATATCCAAACTCAACTAGACAAGAAATGTCTAAGCAAAACCGTCAAGAACCGCTAATCACTACTTTAAATAAAGACCTAAAGGAAGCTTATCTTTTGGAAGAAGAGTTGTGGCAAGAACGTAGCAGACACTCATGGCTGCAAGCAAGAGATAAGAACACGTCCTACTTCCACGTTGTTACAAGAGGTAGAAGAGTTACAAATCACTTTTCAGTCATTGAAAATGATGAAGGCAAGGTACTATATGAAGAAGAAAGATTTAAGAGACAATCTCAAGATACTGCGCAAAACTTTTTAGATCACTAACTCTGAGCATTGATCAGTCGTAGATGAGGCACTAGAGCACTGAGTCTCAGAGGAGCAGAACGCCAAATTAATAGCCATTCCAATAGCTATAGAGATCAAAGCAACCCTCTTATCCATTCACCCTGACAAAGCACCTAGTCCAGACGGTTTTGCACCTAGCTTCTTCCAATCCTTCTAGCCAAATCTAAGTCCTGAAATTGAAAAAGAAATCATCAGCTTCTTCACATCCGGCTATATGCCTAGAACTTTAAGCCAAACTCATGTCAGGCTGATTCCTAAAACCAACAATCCAAAGACAATGGCAGAATACAAACTCATTTCCCTGTGCAATGTTGTCTATAAAATCATCGCTAAAATTCTAACAAGACGTATGCAGCCAATCCTAGAGTATATTGTATCTGAAAACCAGTCAGCATTTGTAAAAAGGAAGGGCCATAACGGACAATGTCCTAATCACACACGAGACTCTACACTTCTTGAAATAATCAAACGCAAGGAAAAAATGTTCAATGGTTGTTAAAATCGACATGAGCAAGGCATATGACCGATTAGAATGGGATTTTATAGAGCAAGTTATGTACAAAGTGGGTTTCCATCTGACATGGATTCGTTGGGTAATGAGCTGTATAACTACTGTCTCCTACTCCTACCTAATCAATGGTGCAGCAAAAAGAAATGTCATCCCTCAGCGAGGCATAAGACAAGGAGATCTTATCTCACACTACATTTTTATCATGTGTAGTGAGGTCCTCTTAGGTCTATGTTTTAAGGCACAAGAAAAAGGAACATTACCCAAAATCCAAGTCTCCAAAAGAAGTCCAAAGATCAACCACTTGTTATTCGCAAACGACACCATGTTCTTCTACGAAGCAAGTACAAAAACTTGTGAGACTCTGAATGGAATACTCGCCAAATATGAGAAAGCTTTAGGACAAACAATCAACAAAGCAAAATCCACAGTAACTATTGCAGCTAAAACACCATCAAACATCAAAGAAAGAGTTAAAATCAGCCTGGGAATCGACAAATAAGGAGGCAATGGCAAGTATTTAGGTATGCCTGAACATTGTGGTAGGAAAAAGAAGGACATTTTAGGAGCATTATGGATAAAATAAAGTTAAAAGCCTCAAGCTGATCTTCAACAAGATTATCACAAGCATGCAAATTAGTCATGTTAAAATCTGTCCAAACGGCAATTCTGACTTACTATGTCATGCTTTAAACTACATGTTAGCTTGTGTAATCTAATACAATCTGCCCTAATTCAGTTTTGGTGGGATGCAAGTAATAAAGATAAGAAGATCTGTTGAATTGCATGGAAAGATCTAGTTAAAGGAAAAGCTATGGGTGAACTAGGATTCATAGACATTATTGCTTTCAATGATGCTTTATTGGCAAAAATCAGCTGGATAATTCTACAGAACCCTTCATGCTTACTAGCTAAAGTTCTTCTAGGAAAATATAACCTACTCAAGCTTTATGGATTGTGGGACCACATCAAATGCTTCTATGAGATGGAGAGATATCCTAAAATGTAAGGATCTATTAAGAGACAACTGTGGTAAGCTAGTGGGAAATGGAGAAACCACATGAATCTGGTCAGAAATTGGCTCTCAACATCACAAAATATCAGACAGTTTGGACCCTTAGAAGAAAAATTCGAAGAGGCAAAAGTTTCAATGCTAATATCACCAACCTCAAGGGACTGGGATAAAGAGAAGATACACCACATCCTACCAAACTGGGAAGAAAAGATTCTCAGCATCAATCTCAGCAATCAAAATGTGCATGACAAAACCATTTGGTTACATTCAGAGACGGGTATCTATAATACAAAATTGGGATATCAACTAAGTATCCAATCAGCACAAGACCAAGATCAGGATTTTCGATCATCTCAAAAATTTGACTAGAACAAAACCATTTGGAACATTAACACTTCACCAAAGATCAAAATGTTGCTGTGGAGAATAATGAAAAAAGCCTTACCAGTGGGACAAGCACTTATTTGCAGAGTTCCAAATGCTGATCCAAATTGCTCAATCTGTGGAGCACTGAATCTTTAGATCATATTTTTCTCCACTACCCTTTTGTAGGTAAGCTCTGGGAAAAATTACCATCAAAAGAACTTTTCAACACCCTCGCTTTCTCAAGGTTTGGCGAAGCTCTATTGGCCTCTCATGGAATCACATGTTTACCTCCCATAGGAATATCAAACGGTCCGATCTTTCTATGGGTGATCTGGTATATTTGGAAAACTCGTAACAAAAGGATCTTTGGCAAGCTAACCTACACATAAGCAAACATCTTATCAAAAGCTATCAAGGATGCACATGAATGACAACTCACACAAAGCAAACCCACATAAACAGTTGCTTCAAAGAATCTCAAAATCATACCTTAGATCTCGACATTTCAGGTTAATCACAGATGGGGCTTGGAATCTCGGATCTAAAGTCGATGGAACTAGCTGGCATGCACAGGACTCTGAAGACAAACATCTGTTTCAAAATTCTGAAGCTATCCCTTTCACTTCATCGGCCCTTTCCATAGAAGCTTTAGCTTTGAGAGCAGCGCTAATTGAAGCCCGAAGCTGGAATATCCCAAACATCAATGTACTATCAGATTCCCAAGTATTAATCAAAGCTATCCAGCTTCAATCAGCCCCAAAAGAGATAGTAATCTTGGTTGAAGACATCGCCATTATTGATAGCTACTTCTCATCTATTTCTTTTACTTATGTCCATCATTAATTTAATTTAGTAGCAGACTCACTTGCCAAATGGGCTTTGTTGCTGGCCCAGCCTTAACAGGCTTTTAATGAAAACTACCTTTTCGAACAAAAAAAAAATGTCAGTTTAATCTTTTTTCTTCTTTTGTCTGGATCTAATTAATAAAAGTGAAGAACTGCAACATTTGATTACATAAGTAGGATAACGATTAAGTCCCCAGAAACAAAGCCAAAACAAGGGAAACAAACGATTAAACATAAGAAAGACTAATGAAGAATAATCCATCGAAAAGAATAGTCAGAAAAACATCCCAAACCCGTAAATCAAAATCTCCATATCAAGGAACTGAGCCTAGTGGACGACGAATCCTCCTATAATGGACGACATTCCAAACCTGTAATGTCAGTTTTATCTTTATCAATTATTTAGGGAGCAACAATTGGTCGTATTTTGGAGTAAATAGCTCATAGAAAGTCTATGACTACACCTACTGATTTTGTCTTTTGCAGTGGTTACTTCTTGGAAAAGGTATAACTTTTATCATTCTTTCTTTTTCTTTCTTTTTTTGTGTGGTCAAAATCATTCTTTCTTATATCTATAATAATCAGAATCTAGATTTTATCCGGGTGGATATTTAATGCAGATTGGTCATTATATGTTGTAGGATGAAAACATTTACACTTTCTTTGAATCAGAAATCTTGTCACCCAAGTTATCTCGTTACACTAGGCTTTCTTCAAATGATAACTCCTAAAAGAAGAAGGTGTCATTGAAAGTTCTTAACCTCAAGAAAGAGAATTATTTCTCTGCAGCCATTGGACAAGCTCGCACAAAAGCTTTAGCTATGTCATTGACTCATCTCACGATGTTGTGGATTAGCTCCACAAGCTAGTAGTTACAGATACTAACAACAACAGTTAGGAAGCAAAACTCTTATGTTCTCCAAGTCGCATTAATTAAGTCTTTACTTTTGTTTTGTCACTGATTAAGTCTTTACTTAAATTTGTTTAATTATTATGTGAATAATAAGAGGAGTCCTTTCTTCTATCAATGTAGGAGGATGACTCTTAATGGCTTTTCCATTTTCTTAGGAGCTGAACATTTCCAATTTTTTCCAAACCAAAACAAATAAAGGTAGTTGCAGAACTCATTAATAAACTCTTTCAGAAGAAGGGAACTGAAAATTGGAAACTCTAAGCTAATAGACATGTAAAAAGAAAAAATTTACATCTTGCATTTAACTGTTTGTAAAGCTTTATTATGTCTTGAATTATTAATATTACCAACAAATAATACAGAGATCTAGTTTTTATCTATCAAATATGAAGCAGGAACACAATAACAAAAATACAAGGACATTTAAGAATCCATAACTAGATATACCCCTTAATCGATAAACCTAAAGGCAAAGCTAGTTGCTTTTGGCTTAACCTTTAAGGGAGAAATTAATCACAAACCAATTTTTAAACAAAACTAAGACAACTTCATATTACCTCAAGTTCTCTTGTTAGGCTCGAAGGTGTATTTGATCAGAGACTCCTTGATTTAGAGTAATTCAGGGAATTCTTTCTTGAGCTTAGATGCATTCATCTCGTTGTTGCTTCTAGGAGCCATGATGACCTTAGCTTGTTCTTCTAATGTGAAGTTTACCCATTTGAAGTATAAGTCAATGTAGTCTCTGTACATCTCTAGGATCTCATTGTGACTCACAACACCAGGGTTGGTGATGTTCCAAATCCCTTTTAGGTTTCTTTTCGCCATCTCTATTGAGATTGGAAGAAGCTCATTCAGCACAGTCATGTTGTTTGGGATGTTCACTACTTTGTTGTACCGAGAAATCTTGGTGATGAAGTTTCTAGGGTCGTTTATTAGACAATAATTACTAGATTGATGAAAATACCCTTAGAAATTCATGTGGAACATCATGGACCTAGCCACCTCCATTAGATGCATATTCTCCTTCTCAGCCACTCCATTTTGTTGTGGCGTGTAGGGGCAACTGGTTCGGTGGATGATTCCATGATTGTTTAGGTGTTCTTGGAACACTCAACTTGTGTACTTTCCTCCATTATCCGACCTTAGTACCTCCACTTTACTATTAAATTGATTAGCTATGTAGTTCTAAAAAATTTTAGATGCATCAAACACTCTATCTTTGGAAGGTAATAAGGTTAGCCAAGTGTACTTCGATTTTTCATCAATGAATGTGACAAAATATTTGAAATTATCCCTAGATGCACATGGTGATGACCACACATCAGAATGAACAAGATCAAAACAATTCTCATAGATAAAAGTAGACTTACAAAAAAAAATTCTACAATGCTTCCCAAGAATACATGCTTCACATTCATGATTGTTAAAGATAAAACTAGGCATCATAAGTTCAAGGCCTTATAGATGTCCTAGCCGAGCATGCCAAATGGAGCTATTTAAACTACTAACAACAAAAGTAAAAGCGGATAAACTAGAATTAGAAAGCTTAGAGTCTTCAAGAACATAGAGCCCATCCTTGATTACTCCTTTTCCCAGCAGCTGACCGGTATCAATATCTTGAAACTCAACATCATTAAGACCAAATTTGACAAAACAAATGAGGCATTTAACCACTCTCTTAACCGACAACAAATTTGAAGCAAACTTAGGAATATAGAAAGCACTAGTCTTTTTATCAAACAAATCTAGGATCCCTACACCCTTAACCAATACGTTATCACCATTTGTTATAATCACACTCCCACTAGAAGATCTAACCTTTTTGATAAGACTAGGATTGCTAATCATATGGTGAGAAGCACCATAATTTATAACTAGATCTTTAGGAGGATTATGAGTAAGAAATGAGATATCGGAATCCTTGATATTACTAAGGGATTTGAGTATAGCCTCTAGATCAAATCACCTCATTATGTCATCATGTGGAATGGTTGAAGTGGTTGCAGCCAGCTGATCCATCTTCTTGCCTTGTTGTTCCCTCTTGAGACTCCTCTGATGAGACATTTGCTCTTGGTTTATCAAACTTGCTAGGCTTGAGGTGAGGATGAAGAATCCAGCACTTGTCTTTGGAGTGACCCTTCCTTTTGCAATGCTCACAGACCACACTTTTCTTACCATCAGCCTTGAACACACTACAAGAAATATACAAATTCATAGCGTTTGAAATATGTTATTATATAGGTTTGATAGCGTTAACGTAAATGCTATGTATACCGCTGTTATAATAGTTCCAACCCCTACGATAGCTATTTTTCCAGATGCTAAGATAGATCAAGTTACGATAGCATTTTTTGGGATCTTATTATTTACTGAATATATAGCATATATAGAAATGCTACAATTCATGATTTTTACAATAGCGTTTGGATAATCTGGTCATATATATTGTTATAACGTTGATATATGCTATAGTACAAACTTATTATGAGACAAATTAAGTGCAATAATATGTTTGTAAATTATAACGGATGCTCATTGCTATATTAAATGTTGTTTATGTTCAGCATATGCTATGGTAGAATAATTAATATGTAATTTTTAGTGCTATCATATTAAATTATAACATTTTTTTTTTGTTATGGTACGCACATCTTTTGTATTGTCCATCACTTGTTTTCTTATGTTCTTCATATAAAACCTCATTTAAGAAACCACACATACCATTAATATAAGTCACAATATCCAAGTACATGATACACCAATCACACATATCACAAATCTAGATTCTTTAAGCATAAGATAAGTCTTAAATCCATACCCAAACAACACAAGACACAATATTACATTGTTTACCTTTGTTTCTGAAATTCAAAGGAGGACCAATTTATCAATTGGCCATGTGATTGATGAACCATGTGTATCTTTCATATACTCCATTTCATCTGACCTCCTCCAAACTGCTGCATCTGGTACCATCACTGCATTTACCCACACTCTTACTGCATTCGGACCCAAGTGGACAAAGTGAACCATTTGATCTAGGTTTGTTAAATGCACTGATCCTTCAGCAACTACCTGATTCTTCCCACTGATATCCATCAATTTGCACTTCTGATTTTCCTTTATAGCTTCATGACCTTCTTTAATCTGACATGTTTATAAACTAAACCATTTAATACTAATTAATAACAAGATAAGGATTTAAAGCATACCAGGAATATGTATTGTATCTGCTGCTACTAGTGTGTTTGATCTACCACCTGCTACTTGAGTTTTTGTTGTAAGCGAGGCTGAACATTTAGTTGTAGCTTTAACATCTACTACTTTTGCTTTTCCTCCAGATGGTTTATGAGTTGTTGTAGTATTATGCGAAGTAGATTGGCCATCTGGTGGGTTTTCAAACTGAACTTTCTTGATAGGCCATGCTACAAACATGTGCAAGTAGTCCTCAAGGTGTGACACTTCGTGCGTAGGCCTCCACAAAAACATTTCTGGTTCATGAACCACATCCAGAAATATTTTAACTGCCCTTGGTCTAAGAGGAAGTCCATTAACAAGTGCCTTTGGTTCGGTTGTCTGCCACCGACCTTCCGCAACAACCACAGTATCATCCGACAGATCCAAAAGCTTGCATTTGTTTAAGGAGTTGGATATTGAACTCTGTCAAACACATAATCAAAAAAATCTCAGAAACCAACAAATCATTATACTACATAATATGAGGCTACAAAAATAACATCATTGGCAATTCATTATACTGAAAAGCATGAGACAATAAAAATAACATTTACCAGTGGTGCAATTTCTCCTGATTCCAGACCCTGACCTAGTTCAACACATTTAGAGCGCGGCCACATAATCATGTGTCCTACAGCTACCTCAATTGTGTAAATATCACTCGCAGGTCTCCAAAGGAATACTTCTGGTTGAGTAGCAGTTTCAACCAAGACTTTAACGTCTGTAGGCCCCAAGGGACTGTCATTCACCATTTCTGTCGGATCATTACACATAATACACCCCTCAGCAACTACTCAATCATCATCATCCCAGTCAATCAAGACACACTTTGTTGTGATTTTTTGTTCACACTCTATTAAATTAGTACAAGGATAAATAGTCAGATTGTATAAACTAAACATCTATTATTTAAGAAGATCCAACTTAAATATACTTACCCTTACAGTCGAGTTTTCACCAACTTCATTCACTTGTCTCTGCAACAAAAAAATATCAAATAGAAGATCAACTAGATGTGATGATTGAGTATATTAAAGTGTGAATAGAGAAGTATCTACCTGCTTCTTCACTAGGGCAAGCTCAGCTTGTAACTCATTCACCATATAGATATGTTTTCTGCTAAATTTTAACCACCTACTATATGTTGTCTTACCAGATAGAGGATAACCCATTCGACCGTTTACTTTACACCCTGCTAGATTCCCATAGGCTGGAAAATCACTAATTGTCCATAGCAGAATGTATTTTGACTGTAGGCGTCATAAGTTACTTCTCCATCAATCCACAGATGGTGTAGATCCTCAATTAACGGTTCTAAATATACATCTATACTATTACATGGCTGTTGTGGACTAAGAATCAACAGTGAAAGCATGATATTCTCCTTTGTCATGCATAAGTCAGGTGGCAAATTATAGATGACTAGCAAAACAGGCTAACAACTATACTTTGAATTCTTCATGTCAAATGGGTTAAACCCATTTATGGAAAGTCCTAACCTTATGTTCCTTTCATTGGCTGCAAACAAAGGGTATTTAGCATCCATCTGATCCCATGTAACCGAATCAACCGGATGGTGAAGTTTTCCATCTGTACTTTTGTTACTAAAGTGCCACCGTAAATCCTTTGCCATTTGCTCAGACCTAAACATTCTCTTCAATCTTGGGATTATTGGAAAGTATCGTAATACTTTCTGTGGGACACCTTTCTGTACCCTACCTGTGTGTATATTAGTCTTCCACCTTGAAGCCTTACATTTTGGACAATTCTCTTGATTCTTCAAACTCTTTCTGAATAAGCAGCAGTCATTTTCACATGCATGAATCTTCTCGTATCCCATATCAAAGGATTTTAAAAACTTTTTAACCTCATAGAGTGATTTGTGCAGCACATTATTCTCTGGTAACATCTCCCCCAATGTACCAAGTAGGTCGTTAAAACTCTTGTCAGACCATCCATTCTGAGTCTTGATCCTAAACAATGATACAATGGCAGTAACTTACTATGATTTGCACAGCTTGGGTATAAAGGTGTTTCTGCATCTGCAAGCTTTGCTAAGAACTCATCATGTTCAAATCCTCCTTTTTCCTCTACATTCCCAGAGAACTCACTTATCCCAGCTAACTCATCATCTAAAAACCCAACTGCTCTATATAACCCATGGATCTCTTCATTCAGATGCCTTGTTTTGTTATCACCTGCAGTTGAGTCTCCATGCAGACACCAATCAGACCTTTGCTTGTAAGCTTCATCCATTCCTCTTGAAACCAAATGGTAAACTACTACATCGCTGCAGTGACGATCTAAGTTAAAGCAGTCAATACAAGGGCATACAACCATATTGATCCCTCCTGAAGATTCAACCACATCTCTAACAAATTTCTGCGCCCCTCTCAGATAAGCAGGATCAGTTCTGAAATGCATAATCAAGAGAAAAAACACTTCAAATAAGTAAAAGTATATTAAAACTAATTTAACAAAACTACATAGAATCAACTTATGTACCTCTGAAGATGCATCCACGCTTTATCAACCATTGTGTGGCCTAACCTTAATTGAAACTTTGGCACCTTAAATCATACATCATGATTTCAAAACTAATTTGCATCTGATAATTGTTAAATAAACTTACCTTAAACAAGATTACTACACAATGTCAAACAACAAAAACAATGAAGTAACTAGACAACAAGGGCAACAGTATCAGAGAGCTTTTCATAATCAAAGCAAGCATTAGTTCATCCAAGCATAAGTTGAAGTTCTTTAAAGAATTAACTCACAAGACTGAAAAATAGATTAAAAATCTAATGAACAGATCCGACAAAAGACAATGTAGAGATTAAGTATCAGTAATGAATCTAGACCAAGAATTAAAACAGACAAAAACAATGAAGCCAAAGTAAATCAAAGGTATAGATGAATGTCACTACAACAATTGCCTACAACGTTTGCATATAACAAATTAAGAAATTAAGGTTAATCAGAAGAAGCATAATACCTAGAAAAAACCTATGATGTGATGAGAGCCAAAGAAAACCTCATATTCCCATTATAGCAGTCGCCAACCCATGAAAAGAACTTTAAAAAGTTATGAGATTGTATATGGTAACAACTACAAAAAGAAATCAACTCAACGATTCAATACAACTACAGATCGTCACATTAAGAGATGCCAATACACAACATAATGACTAAAAGATCAACTCAGCTTATCGAAAAAACAGATTATTAATCACAGATTCCAAAAGTATTACAGATTTCTTAAGTCTTGAAATACAACTGAATCATGAGTTATTACATCTGCAACTTAATCTAATAGTTTCCATTGACTAAATAGAGTAAGACGATGAAGCTTCATACAAACATCAAGATTCAAAAGCTAAAGCCATTCAATCTTCAAATCGAGCTGTTCAAAATTGAAGCTTAGTGAATATTCAACAACTTAAACATCACACAAGGAATTGTTGTTAAGAATCGAAACATCACAAAAGAACAATGAAGAAAACAATCTCATATCAACAAAAGAGCCCTAGGAATTGTTGTTAAAAATCACATTAGTCAAAACCGAAAAAGCCCTAGGAATCCAAACGGGAATACATACCTTTGATTTGTGAATTTTGAGAGCTGGCGGAAGAAACTCTGATGGAGAAAAACCGGCAAGAGCTTCAGTTGCAGATAACAAGCAAGTCCGGCGAGATCTTCAGTCGCAGCTTAAGCCGGCGGAAGCTTCAATGATTTGCGAAGTACAGGAAGGTCACGAGCAAGTTAGGCGAGAGTTAATCACAAGCTTCGACGATTTTTTGGGAAATTTGGTGAAAGAGGGAAAAAAGGGAGAATGAGGGATAAGGATTTCGATAAGTGAAACAATAAGAGGGAAACCTTAAAATTTCGATAAGTGTTTTGGCAGAAGACCCAATTTCAGACTAATTTTAGTGGACTCATAACATAGCATTCATGCAACGCTATTATATTGTTTAAAATATTTAGAATTAGCAATGATAGCAGTTTGGTGAAAAATGCTATCGTAATATGCTATCAATGAGGACTTTTTTTGTAGTGACACACCCTTATTAGCTGAGACAAGTATCTCTTTTCCTCCAAAGAGACCAATTGAACCTTGCTCCTTTTGCACACAAGAACACACCTCATCTAAGCTTAGAAGCTTGTCATATCTGAGGATATTCTTGATGAGCTCATTGTAAGTTGGATCTAAGCTTTAGAGTAGAGCAAAGACTCAATCTTGTTCACGCATTTCACTCAGCCTATTTGGGTCAATGGTACTTGGTCTCAACATCTCAAGCTCAGCCAACAAAGATCTACACTTTCCAAAGTGTTCAGTGAACTCTATACCATCTTGATGGAGAAAGTTGAGAGCTTTTTGTACCTCAAAGACCCGAGTATAGTTGGAGATATTGCTAAATACCTTCTTGAGAGTATCCCAAAGCTCTTTGGCTGTCTCACAATAGGAATAAGCTTGAAGAATAAACACATAAAGTGAAGATTGAATAATAGCAAGAGCAGTCTGATCCTCCTTGAACTATTTCTGACTTACAACTTGAGTTGTTGCTACCCCATTTCCATCTTTCTGAGTTGTTGTCGTGAGAGCTTCATCTTCAATATGCTCCCATAGATCTTTGCAATAAAGTATGGTCTTGGTTGTTCTTGACCAGAGAAGGTATTTCTCTCCTATGAGAGTTATAGGAATCATCATGGACTTAACATTATCCATTTCAAAGCAGGAAAAACAAGAAAAAGATTAGAGTTTTTTTTTTCCCGAACCAGATTGGGAGAATGAAGAGATTTGAGCGGATGTGAGAATAAGAATTAATGAAATCAGATCAAATGCTCTGATACCATGTGAGTCTAATGAGAAGAAATGAGTTAGATGAAGTGAAGATTGAAGTTAGTAATCAGAAAATAAAAGAGTGAAGGAGGAAGATGAAGATGGCGGCTCCACTTTGAAGAGAAGAAAAAAACACAATTATCTTTCATATTATTAGTTTTAGGTTTACAAAATACATTTAAACAAATATGAGATGGACCTTATACTACATGGGCCTTTAGTAAACATGATTAATACTAACATATAAAATCATTTCTTACCAAACAAACCAGTTCTTATTTATTTTTTAACTTTATATCTTGGGTGGTTCAAATTTGAGAAGAATATTACTTATGTCATAAATCGACTATACTCGGGATCAGGTTAACCAGATAAAAACTCTTGAAAATGTCATACATGGTTGTGTCAAAAGAGGTTCAAACTTGGACAGTGTAATTTTACTGTCCAAATTTTTTTCGTTTGCCATTAGACCACCACATTGCAGGGTATTTTTGTTACATGTGAAATACTAAATGGGACCTAACACTTTCAGTTTCAAATTTTTATGTGCTCATCTGTAGCTTGTGAACTATGGAATTGATCCAAGTTTATTGGACAAAATAAAGTCAGAGGCTAAAGATTTCTTCAACCTTCCAATGGAAGAGTTGTGGCAACAACCAAAGGTTATGGAAGGTTACCGGTTTAACTCCGCATTCAAATGCAGCTGGACTCACCATACTGTTGCAGGTGAATGAAGTTGATGGTCTCCAAATCAAGAAAGATGGCAAGTGGGTTTTTATCAAACCTCTACCAAATGCTGTCATTGTCAATATTGGAGACGTATTAGAGGTAAACCATATTATATGGAAGATATATATATATATATATATATATGGTATCAATATTAATAGAGACGTTTTGATGAAGTAACCAAACTTGGTCCGGCAAAACCCATATGGACTTTATGGTCTGGTGAGTTAACATTAATTGTTTTCTAAAAAGGTTAAGCACGTTCCACATGATCCTGTGGCGATATGGGTCTGGTTAACCACCATAACAGATAAAAGTAGTGGGTTTGTGTCATAATGAATTGGACATGTCCTAATCTAAGTTTTGGATAACCTGAAAATGAGCAATATATGAATGTTGATGATCAATGGGTGTTGGTAACGCAGATGATAACGAACGAGATATACCAAAGCATTGAGCATCGGGTAATGGTAAATTTGGAGAAAGAGAGGTTGTCCATTGCGACATTTCATAACCCTGGAATGAATAAAGAAATTGCTCCAGCGAGAAGCCTTGTTCAGAGACAAAATGCTTCAAATTTTAAAAGCCTAAAGACTAAAGACTACTTGAATGGCTTGTTCTCTCGTGAACTCAAAGGAAAAGCTTATCTGGATGCTATGAGAATATAAACGAAGTAATATCATGTTTTGCAAGAAACTCTTTTTTCTCCAACTGGTCACGGTCGCCTGTAAACCCACCCTATTTTCCCTAATGTTTTCGTTCACATGAAAACATATTTCGAGCTTCACTTTTGTCCACACTTTAGGTAACATATTGAATAATTGTTAAGATTAATGTTGCTCTGAATTAAGAGTTGTTTATTAATGAAATCGGGTTTACAATATATAGGCTAACACAAGTAGCTTAGTCATCAAGCTAAACCTAATAATAAACTTATCTTAATAGAAGATTTCCAAATATGAGCCTAACATATCGCCTAATACGCCCCCTCAAGATGGCGAGTGAAGATCTCGAACTCTCATCTTGTCAAGAAGATATCAAAATTGGACTCGACCAATAGCTTTCGTAAGAAGATACGCAACTTGTTCGGTTGTGCGAACATGTGCAGAAGCAAGAATACCAGCTTGGAATGCATCACGAATGATATAACAATCATTTTCTATGTGTTTAGTACACTCATGAAACACCAGATTCTTCATAATATGAAGAGCCGATTTGTTGTCACAGAAGAATGAAATCGCCTCAGAGTGTTTAACATTGAATACTAGCAAAAGTTCAAGTAACCATTGAAGTTTAGAGTAAGTGTAAGACATGGCCCTGTATTCGGCTTCAGCGGAAGATCGTGAGACACTTTGTTGCTTTTTTGTTTTCCAAGAAACAGGAGAATCACCAAGAAGAACAACATACCTAATAAGTCAACGATGTATGAAAGGACAAGCAGACCAATCAGCATCACAGTATGCTTTGATATGTAAGTTTGGCCGAGAACTTAAGAAATACCTTGTCCAAGTGTCCCTTTAAGAAAATACACAACTCTAATCGCAGCATCCCAATGTTTATGGCGAGGTTCGGCAAGAAACTGAGCAAGAAGATGAACAACATAACTGAGATCCGGACGCGTGACAAAAAGATAGACCAAATGACCAACAAGTCTGCGATATCGAGATGGATCCGCATAAGAATCACCTTTTTCACGAGCAAGTGTATGATTTTGTTTAATTGGAGTGTCATAAGGACGAGAACCAGTCAAGCCACATTTAGTAATAATGTCTGATGCATACTTTCTTTGACACACATAGATACCATCATTGTTGCGAGAGATCTCAAGACCCAAAAAATACTTAAAAACACCAAGATCTTGTTGGGAATGTCCTGAAATCAATCCTACTGTGTATACATACGAAGACGTATAATCGA
>OVAX01000464.1:0-32916 GCA_900406405.1 Lepidium africanum
CTATGTGAAAAGTAAGACATACTACTAAAATATCTCATTCTGCTTCTTTAAATCATATGCTCAATTTAAATATCAGTTAGACTCTACCCAATATATATTGAATATTAGTTATGCAGGTCTTCAAATACAACAAACATTGCAGGGTTTGTGACAAATGTGTAGATTGTTTTGAAGTGGTTGGATTGGTGATGGACATGAATTCATTATAGTGTTGTATGTCATTGAGTTAGTAATTATATTTTTTTATGTCATAGATGCTTAATAGTAAGAGTAGTTATCCTTTTACATGAGCTATTATCTGCAGATAGTTCTGACTTTTAAAGTTAAGTATTTTAAAGGTAAAAGAATGAATTCTTAGTTAAGATGTAGGAACATTACTTGATGTCTAGCCTAATATTCAACCTCCAACGAAAATTGATTTGTATTTTGTGCAAGGTGGAGTTTTAGTTAGAGCAACAAAGCTTCAATCTCATTTACCTTCTCTTTCAAAGTGCTATTTCTAAATTGAATTTCCAACACTTTCATTTTTAATCTATTCCCGCAAACTTCTACTCAAAAACCTTTTTCAAGTCACAGTTTGTTACTTATACTTATTACTTATAGTTTTCTTTCAACCTATAAAAAGATCTATAATTTCATGAAAGTTGTATATAAACTCAAGTGAAACCACCAAAATATATTTGAATTATAGTTTAGAATTTGTGAAAAGGTTTCTTGAAAATGTAAGAATGTATGTTCTATAAAAGATATATGTGAATTATTTCTAAGTGAAAATAACCTACAATTTATAATAAAAAAAAAAATAATTTATCCTCTTCAAACATCTACTTATACAATTATTCAAAATATAAAAAATACAAAAATAAAATAGTTATTAAAATAAAACCGGGCGTAGCACGGTATAACCCTAGTAGAATTAAAAATATTACATATACAGGTTATAAAACAATTAACAAGATCAAAAAACAATATATAGAGATATGGTTATTTAATATTCAGCAGCAGTTAAATTGAGTGAATTCTATCAAGAAATCTACAATTTTTTAATTGTATATTATTTGAATAATATATGTTTATAAAATAAATATACAGTAATCTTAAAACTATATAAGTTGTAGTATATGGGTATATAGAAAGTCAAATTAGGTTGATGACGAAAATATATAACAAAAAAAAATAAAAATGGGATGTCCTAATTCCTAAACACGTTAACTACTAACAATTAGAAAATGAAAGATGAATGCCAACTTTTGGATAAATTTTTAGTTTTATTAAACAGTTAGTTGATAAAGGGGATTACAACCAACAAAATTTTTGGTCAACATCACAACCAACTATTTAAGTTGAACAATTAATATATAGCCACATTCGAATTCGATTGGCCATTGTAATTGGCATGTAAAATATCATGCCTTGTTGAAACAGATTTGATGCTCCTAAATTTTTGTACAAACTTTTGGCTTACACTACATTTTTATGAAAGAAAGTCTTTTAAACCAGACTCTTTTTTTATTTCATCCAAAAAGTATATTATATTGATTTTGTGAGATTACAAATATTTGACAACGATACACCATATAGAAAACAGCGGATACAGTTAATCCTACACTACCATGATGATGAGAAGATGTCAATCCAATGATAAAACCAAGACTAACCGTAAATCAAACCTAGCAAAGATCACCTAAAATGTTTCCCACACAATATTCTCGAAAACGGGTTTCAAACCTAAAGACGATGACTTGAAACCATAGATTAGTTTTCTCTAAAAAATATGAGTCGCAATCTTGAATTTACCATTGCCGGAAGATTTCCCAGCTGAGCTAGCTACTAAGACCGTGCTCAATAAACAGGGACAATTCATGACTGCAATGTTACAATCAATCTACAGGGACCAAAGTACCAAATACACTAAGGGGAAAAGCTAGTCTCAAACAAAGATCCATCCAAACCTAAATAAATAAACTTATGAGGAGGATAAACGCAAACAAGACATAAAACTTAATCAAAAGAATCGATTAAGTGAAGCCTAACCTTAAAGTTCTACATCTAAAACACGTAACAACCAAGCAAAGCCCTAACCAACATCTGGAGGTGAACCGAAACTTTAATCAAAAGATCCTAAACCACACCAAGCTAACAAAGTAAAACAGAGAAAATCATGCAAGCTTTTATAGAGACACTGAGAGAAGACGAAACCGGCGAGCTCTCACCAGCAAGCCACCATAGACAAGAGAAAAAAAAAATGCCGATGAGACTTCTGTTGACACACAATGACAAAACCTTCGACCCACTTGAGCAGATCCAGCCACCACCTCGGAAGCACAACCACCATGCAAGATCCGACCACAACCGCCAGTGCAAGGGAAGAAACTCACCGGGAAGCAACCATCGACGACAACGCAAGCCCACTCTACAACTCGTGAAAAAACACACCCGACATCACGATCTCAGATGTCTTGTCGGCGGGACATACAAAAGAGGTATTAAACGGTGTTGGTGCTGATAAAGCCACCAACCGTTGTTCAGCATCAGACGTAAGCAGAAAAAGACTCTGGTGGCTAGGCAAACTGTATTTCGGAGAGAGAAAAGCTTTGGCCACGTCTTCTTCAAAAATGGGACTCCTCGTTCGTAATTTTTAACCCAAACTCTAAACAATAATAATTAGATCGAAAAGCTTTCCCGGAAAAAATTTTCTAAAGAGTAAAGTAAATTAATTTCTTATTACAAACTATAATGGCTATATTACAAATTTAAAAAATAAAATAAAGTTTGGAAAAAAAATAGGGTTTACTATTTTTCTTATCAACAGTTGGATCAACAAACTTTAATCTATAACCAATCTATCCAAACTTCTAATAATATTACATAGGACAAACACTACTACATATAATTAAATTCGAGTGAGAAAGACAATAGAGGCGACACTCCAATGGGCTTCTCCACTAGTATTTAAATGAATAATGAGTTGAGCGAAATATATTCCTAACATATGAGTTACAAGAAAACTTTTAAGTAACCTTGCCGATGTGAACCTTTTGCAATATTTTACATTTGCGTTTATAGATTGCTGAATAAAATGTCCTTATTATATACAACCTCTACAAATCAATACCTCAATAACTTAACATAATTTTTTAGTTCCAAAGTATTTTCTTCATTCAAGTATTATATTGACAAAGGCGACAGTATCTATTAGTGTTTTAAAACCCGAAACATCCCTGAAACCGGAACACGTATACGAAGATTTAAAATGACATACCATCTTATACTAGAACAGATAATTAAGTTCCATCGAATACATTAATAGTGCTAAACTATATATAAATAGTATCGCCAGTTTTTTAACCGGCGAATTTATTCAAAGCAATACTGGAACGAAGGAGAAAAAGACAAAGCACGTCAAATGTCTGATTGTACCATATTGAGTATCAAAGAAAGCGAAACACATCAGAGCCTAGCGGTACGCAGTTGCTGCTTGAGCAAAGGTCGAATGTATTCATGGTACCCATCAGGAACCACTGAGTCGTTCAATGGACCCTTCCATGCTTCCTCAAAGAGCTTTGGATACACATTACCATCGTAACGGCCCAGTATCGAGTTCAAGTAATGGTCAGTGTAATTGAAGGCGTCCACTAGTGCAACCGCATTAGGACGGACCTGAAAGAAAGAACACAAGTTGTTATAACTCAGCTTTTGAAGGATTCAAATGCGGTGAGAGAGAGAGAAGGGATGAACCTGAGAGTATAAGGAACGGAGCTGGTCATTGGCTAGAGAGGCTTGTTTGGGAGTGATGGAGTTAGTGGAGAGAAAATCGCCAAGGTGTTTATGAAGGAGATAGAGTGCATAAATGTAACACAGGTTATTCAGCTGTTTCTTCACTCCTTTCCCTTCTATGTCTTGCTCTAGTTTCGCTATGAACCTAACCAAGACAATAGTTTGGCAAAATTCAGAAGCTGGTATCGAGAGAATCATTACCCTTTTTTGATTAGAGTTAATGGTGAAGAGGAATCTTACTTGGAAACAACGATCAACTGGCAATGAGCAATTGCGGCCTCAACCAGATCAGCCAAAAGCTCTTGGAATCCTGCAGACACGAGGAATTTGTAAGAGTCTGGTCCTTTGGCTTATGATCTTACATGGCGACCAGCAATTAAGTTCATGAAGTCAGAAGAGTACCTTGTTCCTGATTCTCAAACTTGCTGAGATTTTTGGCACAAGTAACAGACATTCTCAGAGCCCTTGCTTCAAAAGCTTCTAATACCACACCAGGCTTTAACCAATCCTCAGCTACATGCCCGATGAATAAAACCAATTTAATAATTAATTCAGGAATCATACTGAGAAAAGATTACTAGTTTATTCTTGCAGCAGGAAGAAGGAAAGAACATATAGAGCTTGAAGACTCACCCTTCTGAACACCAGAACGACATTGCAAAAGATGTTCTGCACGTGCCATATAAGCAGTTGTGCCAACAGGAACCTTTCCAGATCCCAGCTGAGCGACTGTCTTCATGAGAAATCTGGCTACCTATAAACACAAGTTTGAACGATATGCAGTTATCGCAAGAGAACACAGTGAACCACAATATTTTAAAGCATGTAAATGTGTTTTGCATATCAACTAGACGTGTCTCAGAAGTGAGACAAATTCTATGGCTCGAAATTGTAGCATTCTCTTATTTATTACCTGTGTCTACTATTTAGGCAGAATACATCACCCAATTTTACTAAGAAGAAAAAAAAAACACAATTGACCTTGTAAAAAAGTGAAACAAGTGAATTGCCAAAAACCTGCAAATAGTCGTATCTGATAAAGTACAAATCTCACAATAGAAAAGCATTTTCATTCAAGAATTCACAGCCACACGCCCAGAGAGACATATGGGAAGAGCCACGTGCCAAGAAATCTATCCTAGCTGACACCTTAATTTTAGTAAGTGACGCACTTGATACATAAACGTAGTAAGTACCTGTAGTTGTAGCACAACATTGTCTCCTTCATATGTGCATGCAGGAACATATACAGCAAATAGCTCGGGAAGCCCACTGCACCACAGGTAGCCATGTCCACCACATAACTTACGACATTCTTCAATGCCATCCTGCACGCAATAGTCGTTTAAGCTGACTTTTCAATTCTAAAAACCACTCCAATAAATGTCAAGGAGGAAACAAACTATTCAGCATGTGAGCAGTTGGACCCTTAGAAAAACACCAGTCTAGCCTACCAAGCGTATGATATATCAGCTCTGGAACATACCGCAGTGGCTGTGGTGGTGAGAGACTTCAATCCTGCAGTGCATGCATGAGCCTCAGGCAATGTTGCAAAATCACTGGCCGCCAGTCTTTGAGTAACATCCGTGTACAGCCATTTTAGCCACTCTCCAACAAATCGAAAAGCATATGCAGATGCCAGCAGAGGAAATAGCCTGTTTTGCTGAGTTTTATAATCAATCACCTGTTGATAACAACAATTACAAATATATTACATTCCCTTTTCTAGCAAATATAATATTGGTGAGAGTAAACAAAAAAAACTATGCAAGACCAAGCCAAAGAATCAGTTCAGCAGAAACTTACAAACAAGTTTGCCAAAATCAGGGAAATGTCCTTACAAGCAAAGTTTATCAAGGTAGAAATACTCTAAAAATTGCTATCATCCAACATCAATGGGTGTACACAACTACGAGTAACCTTGATTATGAAACGGGTTTAGATGAGTACCTGTGTCTCAATGCCACCATTGTGTGCGCCAAACTGCCTCCGAACTGCGCTGTACCTGGTAGCTATGCAAACTGCTCGAGACAGTGCATTGGAGGCATCTGCCACAATTGTTTGTCTTACAAACACCATAGTACCATACACCAGCTGCTTTGGAACATCAGATGGAACATATTTTCCTTCCCTCGTAACTTTTGACAGCCTGAAACGTTTTGGAAGAGGAAAACCCACTATCAGTACATTGTGAATGCTAAGTAAAATCCAACCAGAGAGGCTAAGAGAGACGACCTCATGAGCATTTGATCTCTTGGAATGCGAACTTGATCAAACATAAGGAACCCATTGTCCATTGAATTATATGCTCCATTTCCCATCTTTGTCCCGATATCACCAATAGTTATATTCGGAAGAGGAGAATGATCTTCTAAACTGCGCAGTTGCACAATGAATCCTGGAGAAATTTAAGCAATCAATACCCAAGCAAGATAAGTTGAAACAGAACTATTGGAACAATTTCCCAGTACATACCATGGATACCATAGTCTTTGCCGTCAGTTATGAGACGAGCATAAACAACCGCATGAGTAGAAGATTTTCCCAAGCCACCAGGCCACCACTATATAACAATAAGGAAAGATGAAAATTTTATACAAGTAAAAGGGACTGCATAATAATACTCAATCAAAGAAATCTTGGTCTACTCACTTTAGCTGCAGTCTGTGTTGGAGTGTGAATTACAAACTCGTCCGTCTTAGGATCAAATGTGGCGGTTGTCTCAAGGCCTTGAACATTAGATCCATGCCCAAGCTCAGTTTGTGCATAACACCCAATAATCTGCATCTTACTCGCCAGCGACAACCATTTCTGCTGCTGCTCCTCTGTGCCCTGCCCCTTAATAGCAGGCACAAACATTCCCTAGATACAAATACAAAAAGAATCAAAGAATCAGAAATCCGGTCTTTCGAAGATTGGAAAGAGATTATATTTATTGATAAATGTGTACCCAGTGTAGATCCACAAAGGCGGGTTGATCGACAAAGTGTCTCAGTCTTCCTGCTTCTTCCTCTGTAACCAAACGGAAAAAAAATAATTGAAGGGTAAGCTAAACAATGTTCAAAATAAAAGGACTCGATACGATTCCTGAAACCAAGATAACAATAGATAAGAACAATCCATACCAGTGAGGCGAAGCTCGATAATCCTCTTCCACGCATGAGCACATTTCCTCAACGTGTTCTTATACAGCTCCTTCCTACTCAATAGAGCTCTATTGCTTTTCTCAAAGACCTATAGAAGATAACAAATTCTACAAATCAAACAAAGAAAAATCCCTAATGCTAATCCTAACATTTCCGGACAGGAACAAATCAAATATCGGAGGACCAAAATAAGAAGAACAAGGAGAATTGAGAAGAAAAGAACCGGATCGGAGGCGACGAGACGGGCAATTCGATCAGAAACCTCAAAAGCGTGACGAGAACCAGCCCAGACGATCTTCATATCCTCGACGTCGAACTCCGCCTTGTTCCTCTCATCGGCAAGGTGATCAACTGCTTCCATGATTCGTAAATCAAATTCCAGTAGGTACACACACTCAAAACTATCCCTGAGAAAACTCAACAGATGATCTCTCTCCCGGAGAAAATAAAAAGCCAATGTCTTTAAATTGCAGAGTAGTTGGGAGATAATTGAAAAGAAAAAACTTTTATTTCAGGAATAAACGACAGAATTGATGAAAAATAGAGCTTTTAAAGAAAAAAATTTCGGGGATAAAAGCAAAAGAAATACCAATTGATGAAAAATAGAGTTTTTTAGGAATAAAATTGTGGAGATAAAAGGTAAATAAAGACAAATTTAAGAAAAAAATTTCTGGTTTATCTCAGATCCAGTTTTGGTCTTCACTATACAGTTTAGACATATCTAAACCCACGTGGAAAATGTCTGAATTATGGATTCCTTTCCAAATAAAACTCGTATCTTTTTTTTTAATAATAATTATTCAATTAAACGGACGGTTAGACAAATCTCTTATTGCCGGGAAAAAAAACAGAATTATAAAATGCTTTTTCCATGTAAAATATATTGGATTGTATATGTGTAATGTGTTCAGTCACATAAATAGAAGAGACCGAAAAACCAAACGTGTAACAGAAATTCAATTTGGCCGTATGGAAACAACTACATAGGCATGCGTATGAGGTTCATGATTTAAAAAGAGAAGATATAACCATTAAAGTGGAGATAAGATAATGTTTGTTTTCTTATGTTTTTAAGATATGGTCTCATGTACATAGTTGCCTCATGGGCACTTCAAACAAAAAAAATAATGAATTCCCATAAATATTAACTCCTTAATTTGCTTATATGTAACACTCCGTTCCCGATCTTGAGAAACAGCATATTATTTCTTGGTCTTGTCATAATTCACCTCTTTGAAAAATACTTTAATACTAAAACCTTTAATATCACTTCCGAAAAATAAAATAAAAATTAAAGGGTGAGTAACAATCAACACAAGCATAGAATTAAACGCAAACACAAATCAAACATCTCAACTTTATAACCTAGCTAAGGCCGCCGAACGTCCACGGTCCGCCTCCTATCCACAAAATCTATTGAATTCATGGCCATCGACCATCCACGGTTATTGTTGACCATCCACAGCAAGCCACTTCATCCCTAAATATGAATCCATGACCACCGACCATCCACGGTTATTGCTGACCATCCACAACAAGTCACTTCATCTCAGAATCCACGGCTCCCGAATATCCACGGTCTGCCGCTTCATCTCCACCCAAATACTTTATATTATAACTCATATACTATCATACTTACTTAACCCCCACACAATCTTAAACATATTATCAAACATGACACCAAACATTGCATAAAACCCTAGACTTTATGAATCTTGAAGCATCAAAAAGAAACATGAAACTGTATTTCCACATATCACATCCTCATTTTGGCCTAAATGGAAACAGATGAGAAACGTCGCGTCAGACTGAACGTCAATTTCCCAATTCGTTTTAACTCCAAAATCAGACCGGACACCAAATATAGAAATTAGACTCTCGGGGCTTTCCAACAACAGGTTGAGCGTTTCGTGGCTCC
This sequence comes from Lepidium africanum, assembly GCA_900406405.1. Taxonomy (NCBI): domain Eukaryota; kingdom Viridiplantae; phylum Streptophyta; class Magnoliopsida; order Brassicales; family Brassicaceae; genus Lepidium; species Lepidium africanum. The sequence goes on from OVAX01000464.1 coordinate 8,842, forward strand.
TTATGGTTCGCCGGGAAACTGCTTCTCAATATAGCTAATCGCGGATTCGATCTGCAGATTTCAGGCTTGGGAAAACCACCATAACTTTTGTTCCAAAACTCCGAATTTGATTCCGCTTTCGGCTACACGTCGATAATTGGGTCAGGAAGGCACACACCAAATTTCGTTTGATTCCGAGTCGTTTTAGAACTCCGATTCTCCATTCTCTTTCACGTGTACAGATTTGATGGTGGTTAGGGTTTCTTCTCTTTAGAATATTCTAAGGGTCTCATGTAGCTTCATAAATATATATATATATATATATATATACTTAGAATTTTATTTACTTATTAGATCTAACGAGCTGAATTACCCTAATTAGGTCCAATCAACGGGTCTCACATTATCATTCTCCTTCAAACACATTTTCTTGTCAAATGATTTATATATCCATCACATTATAGTTAGGTGAAGAGGCTTTTAATATTGGGCGGAGATTTTTGTTTTTATTATACAAAAACAATTTTGCGATATACACCACAGAAAATTCGCCACCGTGTTGTCCAAAAACACGTAAACTCGCTTTAAATGGTTAACGGCTTTTAAGTATATGTGTATCTTTGACTTACTATTTCAAGGAAGACAAATCAAACTTAAGTCTCGATTAAAAATTTTATTACATGTAAGAGGACTATGACGTGGCGTAGGTTAGCCTGAAACGTTCCTTAATATAGTCACCGGCCAGAATAGGCGGGAATCTGCACCCATGGAGACCGAGTTACATATATGACATATGTAGGGATATTAATAATGAATTTTTATCCATTGGATCTAAAATCTTATTTGAACAAAGAAAACAAGCGGACCAAGACTAGGTATTATTCATAATTAATGGGCTTTTTGGGATATACCCATTGGATAATGGACCCAATAAATTTTTTTTATATATTTTGGAACTTACCTAATTAATCACTAAAACTTCAAAGAAAACGCAGACAACGATTCCAAGCAACTCTCTTTCGTTTTTATCTTTGAAACTTGAGAGAATGAAGAAGAAAATGACTTGGAGGGCGAAATTTTAGTTGGGTTTATGTGAGTTTTGATTCTCTTGTTTATCTTTCTCAAATTTGAGTTTTGAAGAAGGCAATCGTTTCTCAAATTTGGCATTTAATCGTCATGATTATTGGATTTTCTTCTTTTTTTTATTCCTTTAATCTTCTGTTTCTCAAATTTTTTGGGTTTGATAATCATAAACTTTATCTGACGAAATTGCATTTGTTTTGGGTTTTTATGATTATAATTCTTTTGATCGTTTGAATTATCATCATGATTATTGTTGTTTTGGGTTTTTATGATTATAATTCTTATGTTATGTTTATATTTTTTTTATGAAACTACGTTTGTCTAAGAGATTTGATAATTTAGTAAATGATATTAAAAATTTTATTAGTTTTGTTTCACTATAAATTAATATAAATAATTTTAAATGAATGTTAAGGTTTTTTTCTATTAACAAATCTAATATATTGAATATACATATTTTTGTTTGACAAAAATAAAAAAAAAGAATATACATATTTTTTAAATTATATTCAAAACTACAAACAAACTTAAATAATAGACAATAATAAATAAATGCCTATATTTTTCTGGGTTTTATTTAGGTAGTCTTAATAAAACTCTAAATCTTATTAGGTTTTTCTGATTTGGGTTTTTTTGGAACAGGCTTATTTTGGGCGGAATGTCACATACATATTCAACTTTTATTTTATTACCTTTCAGTACCTAAATATTTCACAAATGTGTAATGCGCACCCATAAATCGGGATGAGATTCAAGAAGATTTACCTTGGGGGACAAGTTTCACTGCAACAACTCTCCAAGCATTCTACATTACAATCTGGATTGGGATCTAAGAAGAACACCACCTACACAAACTTCTCTTCTAACTTAATTGTCTTTGCCCAAAACTTATTAAATTTACACACAACGTTCATGTTCGTTTGCTGGTCCGCAACCAGTAATCGCGTCAAAAATTTAGTTTTATGTTTGTTTGGCAGTCGTTGGTCATTGTGTTGTTCGTTTCGCAGTCGCAGCAACCCCCAGCTACTATTTTTTATTATTTAAAATTTTTTCTTTTTTTAAATTATGTATATTTATAAAAATGATATAAAAATTGTATGTAAATTTGAATTATAATATGTTGATAAAAATTTAGCCCAAAAAAATTATAAAAATCAAATAATAAATAATATCATACTTATATATTATTTATTTAAAATATATTTATACACAACTAAAGTTAAATATTATAATATAAGTTTTATTTTTAATATTTCTAAATTTTGTTTTATTAAATTTTTTATATATGAAATTATTATATTTATTTTAGTAATTATATTTTATACAATTATATTTTTATTATTTTAAATTTATTTATTTAAATTATTTTTAATTAATTAATTTTTTAGTTATTGGTTGGTTTGGTTTGTTTGGAAGTAGATGGTCGCTAACGACCAATTCCAGCAATCAGTCGTCAAATTTTTCAGCGACTTTGCTGGTTGCTGGCGACCGGTTGCAAAATCAGCGACCACCAAACAAACAACTTTTGGTTGCAGTAACTGATTGCCAACGACCAGCAAACAAACAGGGCCAACTTAGGAAAAAAAAAAAAATTTACCGAGCAACGTTCTTTTCCCACTGGCATCACTCTGTGCAGTGTAGACCTAATACCATACACAACAAAATACGAAAAGTTTTGATTTAGACAAAACCGAGAAAACACACACACTCCAAATTAACACGTATTTTACCGGAATAATCCATTGGTCCATCTCTCCATCGTATCACCAATGTTGACGATAAACGCCCTACAATCACACAAAGACTCCCGATTTTCAATAGTTATTTCTATGAAACAAAACCGCCATCATCTAGTAGCTTAAGCAGCTGGACTTACCCTTCAATTCCAGGGACATCTTCCCATATGTGTGGTTGTTTTGATTTGTCTCTACAAATCTAATAATTCACAGACTATATGTAAGAACATTAGGTTACCAAAAGGAGAAGATTATGAGAAAATATTTACCTGAAGTCCTGGAACTCCATCAGTCAATAGAAGAGTGACCATTCCATCATCTGAGTGAGCTGAGGCCCCATATGTTTCTACATCCGATGAAATCAATTTACCTATATGCATAACAGGTGCAGAGATCAAAACCTGACTCGAACTCCTGAAATATGGCTTCTGTTTCCACTGATTACATATGTTTAAATAAATGTTCTGTTGTTATGCTAACATCTAATTCTTACCAAAGTTTCGTATCCAACAAGATTTTGATATACAAAGTTACCTGGATAGCGTAAAAGGCGAACAACTGCTGTAGGATCATTCAGGGCTCCAACTTGTTCGAAGAAGTCCTCATCTAAATCCAATGCTACAGCAATCAAGCGGAGCAATTTTCTACCAACGGACCTGAATGCGGCAAAGCAAAACACAACTAGCAAGTTGATTCAGGAAAGTTCAACGGAAACAAGAAATAGAAAAATACTCATGATATAGCATAGTCTTCTTTACATGTAGAAATTGAAAAGAAGATAGTTCGATAACCCACATCCACATAAGATTGTATATTTGTACAACGTATCTAACTGGCTACAATAGACTATATTTATCCTTATCATCAAGGTTCAAATCTAACAGCTCATATGAAATTAAATCCAATATTTAACTGAGGATGTATACAGAAGACAGAGTATAAAGATACAGAAATCTGTTTGAGATTCACTTTTCAGGAATCAACCAAAAAATCAAGTGCTTACAGGACATTTTTGTAGTAACACTCCATGGTTTGTCTCCATGATGGCAAGAGATCTTTACAAACACATAGTTCGTGAGAGGTAGAGGCAAAGAGACTGAGATAAAAAAAAAGATTCGAATAAACAGGTAGTAAGAAATTACCTTCAGAAGGCCATTGGTTTGGGTATCGTTGAGCAAGAACACCTTCTAAAGAGCCAAAATAGAAGCTTTCCTTGGAATCACCTAACAAAGAGAGATCAAAATTTTAGAGTAGCTCAGCAAAGAAAACCACGCCACATGGAAAGTGCGATAACATTAGCAAATGGATGAACCTATGGAGCTCACGGACGGGTCAAGTTTCTCAGCATACAATGGAGTATAACCGAGCAAATCACGGCGGAGTAAAGCCATCTTCTCCTCTAGTGGGAGATTGAAGAAGCCTTTACTCTCCTTAAAAACACCGTTCATCAATTCTTCCGAGATGCCATGATTCTTGGCATAGAAGAATCCATGTTCATGCCTTAAAGATATATAACAAACAAACAGTTCATTAGCAATCAGAGAGACATATAAACAAAAAATCACGTAATCCACCTGAATTTAGTATACTATATAATAAAACCAGTAAACCACACAAGGCATCCTTAAAATCATAAAGCAGACCAATATTGAAATAGTCAGAATCGTTAACGCCAAGTAGATAAAAGCACTCTACGTCAATCGATGCTAAACAGTAAACGCCAAGTACATGAAAGCACTTTTGCACAGTGTCTATACAGTCTACTAAAGTAGAAGCAGGGTATAAATAAGAGAGAAATGAAGACGAACCCGACGAATCAATTGAGCGGTGGAGATTTCGTCCGGAGAAGCGACGTCCCCATTCGATTCCCTCACGTAATTATCACTCCTCTTTCGATTTTTATTTTGCTCTGATCGTTTCACTGCTACGAGGGTGTGCAATCATGAAACAGGATTCTTTCTTTCTGTTTTTTGGGGTCAGATTATGAAATAACAATACAAAATACATGAGAATGTATAAATGGGCCGCCTTAGTGGGCTCGAATACAAGTATATTTATACCCAACGCAGAGCACGAGCCGAACAAAAACTTAAGTAAGGTTTATAAATGTAAAAGTCAAAAATTGAAAGTGAAGACTCAAACATTTGACACAACATATCATACTTTAAGAAAACGTGAAGCTTCTCGTATATTTCAGCCAGAACCAGAATACGAGGTGAGTGTTTGACTGAATCGCTCGTGGTAATAATCTCTGGCCCGGACCGGTGGAAACCTGCGACAACAAATTGACAAATCAACCCCATCATGTTGGGTTAAACAATCAAACTCAAAAGGTTATACATTAAAACAACATTATTAACGAGAATTATAACATTACTTGGGAGGAGAAGTTTCACTTGTGAGATTTTAAGTGAAAAAAAGATTTAGATTAAGATTTGAAGAAGAGAGTTGGTGGTTACGAGAGATAAGTGGAGAGGAAGAAGAGAATACTTTTTTTCTCTTTATTTTTTTTTTCATGAGTAATTATATCAAGATATATAGACAAACTTACAGCACTAGATCTACTTCTATAATAAGCAAATTGGATAATCTACATAAAGTAAACTATACCAAAACTAGTTAATACTATAAGTGGTATTATGCTTTATGGAAAGTGAAGGTGGACTCATTCTTCTCTTGATTCAAATGGTCACATGTCTAAGGATGGACATGTGACTTTGCTTCCTCCAATACCACCAATCTCCAACGGTCACATGAGAACCAAGTTGGTTCCACTCACATGTGTCTTTGCTTCTTTGTTGTTGCTTCCTTATCAAGTAAGGTTTAACATCACTGCAACAGCTCTCCAAGCATTCTACAACGCAGTTAGGATCTGGATCCACAAATACAGCCACCTTCAAAGTAATTTGAAAACAACAAATTTATGTCACGATAAATTATGATGATTATTAGTGAAATAGAGACTAATTAACTCAAGCAATTTACATCTTACCGAATAATGTTCATTTCCCACTGATAGTACTCTATGCAATGTTGATCTATAGTACCAAAACCAAAAAAAATAAAGATCTTAAACTAAAAATATTGAGATTATACTAAAAGCATAGATGATTTTATAATGGAATCATTCTAAAATCTGAATGAGCAGAGGCTCCACATGTTTCTTCTCCCGATGAATTTATCAGTGGGTTTTTCTTTTAGTCTAAGCAAAAGTGTGTAAATGCTGCGAGATTTGGTGAAAGACCTGGATAGTGTAAGAGACGAACAACTGCTGCTTGATCATTGAAAGCTCCCACTTTTTCAAAGAAGTTTTCCTCCAAATTCAATGCCAAAGCCACTAGGCCAAGCACTTTTCTACCAACATCCCTACGAAGCAACAAAGAAGACCACAACAAATGGCATCATTAGTTTTAGAAGTATCTGTGGTGTTAGCTATACTAGTCAATACTTGAGGCTTGTTTCAAGGATAAGCATAAGCAGAGCAGGTTCCTGCTACTTAGATGACATTTTTATAGTAGCTTTCCATGGTTGTCCTCCAAAGTGGTAAATGCTCTATAAAAAAGATTGAGTTGAAATTATAAAAGAGTGGAAGGAGTTCTAATTATCCAAGTATCCAATAAGCTTTACCTTCAAGAGGCCACTCATTAGGATAAAGTTGACGTAAAACTCCTTCTGAAGATCCAAAAGTGAACATCTCCTTGGAATCACCTGTTACAAGAAGTCTTAAATTGATTACTCATTTCCATTTTTAAACCAAAGCCAATGCTGGAGATTGTTACAACATAAATTCAAAATCAAAACAATGTCATGAGCTAGCTATATATAATATGTATATTTAAAGAACCTTTGGAGGTAGAAGAGGATTCGGGTTTCTCGTCATATAATGGTGAGTAGCCACGAAGTTTACGACGAGCCATCAACATTTTATCATCAAGAGGAAGAGAGAATAATTTCTTGCTCTCCATTAAGACTCCTTCCATCAACTCTTCCGAAACGACATGATTCGTGAGATAGAAGAAACGATGATCCAAACAAGCCTAATATTTTGGATATGATTATTCAAATATCACTTCATAATCTTATTCTCTCGGGAAACAAGACTTGTATTGTAACACAGAATCATGTTAAGTGTGCAATGCTAAGCTTTTACAACAACAAAAAAATCACAAATTAAGAAGCAATTAATGTTAAGTGTACAATCAGAGTCCTCATTTTTTTTCCATAAAACTGAGAAGTAGAAAAAGAAGAAGAACCTGACGAATTAATCGGGAAGTATAGAGCTTTTCCGAGGATGAAAGATCAATAATCGGAAGTTTCAGAACCATTTCCATAATTCTTTCTTATCCTTTCACATGATTCATGTTTTTATTTTGAACAACAGTCTGCAGTTGTCAGAATATGTCTGAACGCCAATTTTATTTTATTCCTTTACTTTCGGCCCAAGTCTCAAATTAATGGGCAAAAGCCCATTAAAATTAGATTGCTGTAAAGACCGAGTGTTCTGCACAGCTCAAGATCAAAAAATTGAATTTCCTTGAGTTTTTTTTTCCCTTGAGTTTATTACTTCCAAAGTTTATCATAATCGTGATTTCAATTTACATAATCAGACTAAATCCATTTTTCAAAGTTTATTCACAGTACTCTTTTCATTCTCGTCAGTATAAGTATCAATAAATAATTCTGAAAAGTACAAAAAAAATAAAAAATTTAGACAAGCTTATATAATTATGCAATTTATATAAGTTTAGCAGTATAATATGTAGAGCACTGTGTTTCAGTCTATATTTTTTATCGATATCATTGTAACAGGTTTTTTGTTCATCAATATGATTTCAAAATATATTTAATAGGTTTGAACATAAATACACAGTGCATATGTTTAGAATACGAAAAAAAGATCTTTGGACAGTGATTCCTTAAATAATTGAAAGATGTTATACCATTAAATACAAGTGGACCAGACGTCTAATTTTGACGATTCCAATGCAACAGTCCACAGAAGACATCGCCCAACCACGTTGTCTCTATAGCTTTTTGCTTCTTTAACATGGTCTCCATCATTGGACCTCTCTCGCATTTTTTACATCACATTATTATCAATTATGGTTCTGTAAACGCATTTATTATACCCTTTGCGTTTAAGATACTAACATATGTTACTTTTACTATTTTTATATGTTACAAAGTTTTACCTATGGTTCAATCATTCTTTTTCACATCGTATAATGAAAGTGAAGAAACAAACATTGAAATTAGGTATTACAAGATAAACAAATTAAAATTTAATGAGAATTTTGACGAAAGTATATTCCCAACAGAAAATATTAAGGTTTTGCAATAAATTTCAATTACCAACGATATACATTTTGATGGCTAACTAAGGTATAAAATCCGTCAAAACTCGTTAATATATATAGAATCCATTTTTTCGTCAAGATTTGATGTAAAACTTACCGTCCAGCGTTATTTGAACCCTAAATACATCATTCTTTACATAGACTAAAGGTTTTACCATTTTACATGATTCATACTAATTCAATCTAGCCATTGTATTTACTTAGGTGAAGAAAAAAACTTAGAAGGTTGTTGACATTTAAAAAAAAAACTTAATGTAATATAAATGTTTTGTGATGATCGCACATTGAGTGGCTTATACGGGCCAGTGTTTTATATATATGGAAAGTCAAGGAAAGAAAATACTGCGAGGAAATATATAAATTGAACGCAATGAGTATAATAAGTTTGTGGGGGACAACTTCCATCATTTTAAGCAAAAGACAGCTTGCCCACATTAATTACTAATTATTTATACAGCTTCCTTAATAATTGTATTCATCGATCATTATGTCCGAGATTTGATTGCAAAATCTCGGCTGATTATTGAATTGGTCGCACCACCTTTTACATAATATACTCCTCCCATATCGAATTATATAATGTTTATATTGTTTTTTTTGTGTAACTCATGGAGTTCTGGAGTTTTCAAAACTTTACCGGTGAACTATTTTTTTGGAGTGGTATAGTCCATTGATAGATTCTCACTTTCGGGTATTCAAATGGACCGAAAGTATGAATTCATATTTATGTAGAGATAACTAGAAAATTGTGACTTAGTTTCATATAGTAGAAAAATCGAAATTATAAATTTTTTAAAATCTCAGACCCACTCTTTACCGTTTGACCACAAGCTCCTAATGATATTTTGTTAACACTCAGTACTACTATATCTATATTATGACCAACGTCTAATAAGTCATATTGCTTTGTTGGTTATTGTCAAGTTGCAAACATGCTTAATTATTACGTAAGATAATCAAATCTCATTTTTAAAAGGGTATAAAGGTAAATGAAGCATGGAAGTGATAAAATAAAGAAGAAAAGAGATCAGGTTTGAGTATCCCATGAAGGAGGTTGCACGTGCGGCACAGCTTTTAAGCAAACTAGAGATTAATAATTAATTATGGATCTAATGAAAGCAAATGATTATTGCCGTTTTTGATTTAGCGGTTACTCGCATTCGCCAGCTCGGTGAGTCACATGGCCGAACACGTGGGACCACGCCCCGAACCCAACACCCATTCCCCAAACGGCCTTTCTAACTTTGTTTATAGGACCAATTCTATTTTTTTACTAATTTGTTTTTTGGAAATGCACGTAGCCGCACGTGCGATCTATTTCGTCATCAATCGAGGAACCACGATCCTCCAGCTCCCCCCGGTCGGCTATCACTCTGCTTCTTTCACTCGTACTCGTATCATCCACCAAACTATACTGTAATTTCATGTCAATTTATAAATATTATTTTTCTTTTGGTTCATCAAAAATTCTACAAAAATTAGAAACTACTACAAAATTGTGTCTTTTTTCTTTATCAACAAAAAAATAGAAACTACTAAAATTACATCTACTTCTCCGATAACAATGTTACCAATTAAAAAATATACAGACCGATAAATGATCATTTAACATCATAATTTATCGTGATGTTTCTGCATTAATTTCATGTTTTCTGTTAAAACATTGAGTTTATACATAGGTGTTGTACATCGTACAATGTGTATAGATATGTGATATATACTTGTATCTCGTAAAATCAATCACCATAGATCGATATGAATAATCTGATTGTAAAGTACGAAATAAGAAGTCATCGAGTTGTGGGAAATTTTTGAAAGTTGTACGTGGAGATGAATTAGCATCGAGTGTGGAACTTCGAGCTCCACTTCCCTTCCACGTGAACACGGTCATGGTCTAACCATATTGCCTTTTAGTATTTACGATCTCTTCCTGTCCTCTTTCACATTAATGTTCTTTTTTTTAATCTTATTAATTAACGTTGTATGTCCTTTTTTTAATGGTGATCGTGGTTTGCGCATATTGATTACAACAATATTATTATCAACTATTCGAGTAGTCTATACCATATTATGATTTATGTTGTTTTTATGCAGAATTATTTGTATCTTTTATCATGCGCTTTGTTTTTGAAGATCGTTGGGAATTAATTAACGTAAAATAAAAATAATTACTTACGTGCTGGGACTTGGGACATTAATGAGGTGTTTTTCGTCTATATTGCAACGTCCAAGTCATAATTCAATCGTGAACTGAATAACAACGAGATGGGTTAATTCATTACTACTTTATGCATTTAAATGAGTTTAAGATCTTTATTTGAATCCTTCAGATCTAAAACTAAAACTAAAACTGTAGGGCGACATTTTTTACCGAAAATAAGAGGGTGATTGGAAATTGATATAAGTGCTGTAGAAAACAAAAAGATTTCAAAAGTATTAAAATTAAGTCATATGGTGGAGAATACAAAACACCCTTGAGACAAAAAAGATTTTTCAAACTCTGACCCACCATCTCCAAATTGCCGTCATCTCTTCCAAGATCTGTCTCATCATTTCTCTTATCACTCTTCTCCTTCATTTATTCTCATCTTCCTCTTCCTCTTTAATCTCTCTTCTTCTTATCATCTCTCTTTTCTCTTCATCTTTTTCGTTTGTCCTCCTTAATCTCGGAATCCGATCACCTTTACTTGTTTGAGTTTGATGTCATCAATATTTATTACGGATTCTGTCTCTAAATGTCTTTTATTTTGTATATTCGTTGTAATTCTGTAAATTTTCAACGACAACCATATCTAGGATTGCAGATAAGCTTTAGACATCTAGGAAGAAGATAAAGATAATTGTACTGATAACTATTAAGATAACTGATAATTTATTTACAGTCAACTTATTCATTTGCGTTAGATACAAAGTCACATAACTTGATGCTTAAGAACCCGAGATTCTAAACGAAGTACCCTGACATATATGTTAGCTGCAAACATATATGTTAACTGGAAACGTATATGTTACCTGCAAAATTATGTAAAAAGGATGTATGGATAAAAAAGGACAAGAGTTTGCAAAATGAAACAAGGTTACACAGTACATGACATATAAATAAGCATAACAATGGATGGACATAGGTTCTTTTCCACAAAGACAGAGAACAATATCTTGTAGTGATACTCAAGCTTGTTCATCTCTTCACACCTTCTAGAATCATCTACAACATGTGATCGACCTTCTCGTTGGTTTCTTCATCGGACCACATCAAGTCTTTTTCTTTGGGACAACATATTCCGGTGATATGATGGACTGGATGTTAACCTTTAAATTAGATTGTAACAGTTAACAATATATTTAACCGTAACTTTATTATTTTACGGGAACAAGAATGTTTTGCATATAACTTTAAACATTGTCTTGCACTCTAGAATACTTTTCTGGAGAAATTAATTACGAAAGTGCATATATAAGGGAAACACTTAATATAATTGCAAACACTTAATATAACTGCAAACAACATTATTTACATTATTTTCAAACAATCAGTAAATATGTCTGTAACCTAGAATAGTGCAACCACTAATGCCGATTGATTTCTTTTCTCCTCCATCACTAATTGATTTTTTTCCTCCTTCACCATCTCTGATTGATTTTCTTCCTCTTCCCAAGTCTACAAACTAATTTCAATAACTGATAATTAGATAGTTATCGAATATATAAATAGGTGAAAATATATATTGTTAACTGTAGATTTGAGTCCATAAGACTTACGATTGTGTCACTAGTAGCAATCGATGAAGTTATCTGCAAACAAATGGTGGAAGTGAGCTTATGGTGATGATGGGATCTTGAGGGCCTCTAGAAGGCGGGTAAGAGGTAGTGATCTAGTGGGAATACCATTGGTCGCGAAGGTGCAAACTAAATAAGAAAATGCAAAACTTTGTGGAGATGCAAAATACAAAGTTAACTGCAACCAATGCTTCCACCAAAAAAATGCAAAAGTACTTATGTTGGTCTTGCTGTGAGGCAAGCACAACTCTTCAAAAATCATGTTCTAACTCAAACTCAATCCCAATCATGTCAGTTACATGGTTATGTAGTTATCAAGTCTCCATCTCCAGCTACATAGAAGTTTTGTGAGATAATGGACTCTTAGTTAAACTACAAATACAAGTTTTGCAGTTATTACATATATAAGTATGCAAAACAAATATATATTGGTTAATTAAATTATTTGAAGTCAACTGATTCGTTTGCATATATCATTAGAAACAAGTTGAAGAACTTGCTGCTTAAATTCACAAACGAAGAACAGCAAAACTCATACCACACCCAGAAATCAAACAAAATCAGATTCTAATTACCAACAAATAATACCAGAACCCAGACGACACCTAGAATCAAACAACAACACACAAACCACACCTAAAAGCAAATCGTTGAATGATTTTGGCTAACACAAAATGACTATAATTCAGAAACTTCAAATCTGAAAATCAAAAAACAAAATCTTAGCCTTTTCATGACACAAACCCAGAAACTTATAGTCTAAGATTGATTCATAAAGCTTCAGTTTTAACTCTTCCGCTTTCAAAATCAAACTCTATAGCTCATCATCGTCACAAAACCAAATGAAAAATACATAAATTTTTTGAGACTCTCGTCGCCCAAATCTACATCTCCCTCAACCTCAATACACAACAATGATTTATGATTTAGTAAGAAATCGAAAAAAAAGGGGATCATAAGTTTAAAGATTGAAAAACAAAGAAAAAAAGAGAAATTGATGTGAGCGAATGAAAAATATGAAAAAAAAAGAGGCAAAAAAAATTTAAAATTTGGTACAGAAACCTATGTATTTTAGGTTTTTTTAAAAACTAAATACTAAAATTTTTTATTTAGTTACTATAATTTCCCTATTATTAATAATAAAACTGTAATTAATTATTTTTCACTAAAATATAAAAGGTATACACGATCCCTCGAACAAGTGTACGTGTGACGTACAAAATGAGATAATGAACTACACAAAATGACGTTCTTATGTTTTAATTTATTATTATAGTACCTCTTGTTTTCATTATAATTTATCATTTTCTCTAACTTTTTTAAATTATTCAAACAAAAGTGAGACAATAAACTAAATAAACTAAGATCGATTTTTATATTATGTAACAAAGTTTTAAGTTTATTATTTGTTACTTTTATATATTTATTATTTAATTTAAGTATTATATATTTATTAAATTTACAACAGATACATTTATTATTTTTAAATAATAATTATTTTATTTAAAATAATATATTTCAATTATAAATTTATTACTTTTAGAATTTTATCATTTATTTAAAATATTATATATTTATTATAAATCTACAGCATTTATGCTTAAATTTTTACCAATCAAACTTTCGTTTTTAAAAATCAAAGCTATAACTCTACACCCGAAAAATTTACAACCAACAAACCTACAATAAGAAATTAAAAGGTACAGCTCTTACTAATCGGACCCTAAAACATTATTGATATTTTCTTTTATATGTACGTACACGATGGATAAGATTATATTAAATGTAGTGTTCAAGAAATCGGTTTAGGTATTAGGCGGATCTTGTTCATTTTGATTATATATAGTTATACACTAATTTACCTCACTCTTTATAAAACAATGATTTAGTTAGTTTCTCATGATTTTACAATTAATATTCAGATTATACGAAATTTTTATAACAAGTTTGACAAATAGTTTGCGACTTTTGCAAAAAAAAAAGGAATTTGTTTTGAAAAGGAATTTGTTTTGAAAAAAAGGTGGAGACTCTGTTGAATAAAGAGGGTTTCGGTTTAATAATCAGAAAGGAGGTGTTAATGTCTCGTACCGGTTAAGAGACATTAAACCGGTTAATTTCTCTAATCAAGCAAGGTCGGTTCGTTATCTCTTCATCACTCAACTTAAAGTGTTTTCTCAGTAATTTGCAGAAGATGGAAGGGTGAGTGAGCTTTGATATAAAATGTTGTAACAGAAGCATTAATGAGTTTCTGAGTCTTTTCTGGGTTTGTTATCGAGCTAAGCTCATTTTCAAGAGAGTATTCTCTGTTTTCTTTGTTTTCGGGTTTGAGAGAGAGAGACAGAGGGAGATATCAGGTTTATTTTGAGTGATTGATGAGTGCGATAAGTATTGTATTGATCTTGAAGAACACAGGGTTAATGTGTTAAAGGTGTTAGTGGAATCCGGAGCCGGTTTTGGCTCCGGCGAGATGTATATCCATTTGAATCGAACTCGTTAAATTCTCTGTTTTTCTTTCTCGTTTATCTTTAAAGTTCTTTCAATTTGAAATCTCGGAAAAGTCTTAAGCCAAAAGACTTGAGGAATAGTAGATTAAACTCCACATAGTCTATATATCAAGTATGCCTTGATTAAATAAACTAATATCCTAATTAAGATCTCTAATGCCAGCGCAAGCCGCCGTGTCGTATGTGATCACTAAATTAACTGTTACATAACATTCATAGTAATTTAGTTAATTTAATTTAAATTAATAATGCATAGAAAAACAGATCTTTATATTTGAGAAACAAGATAAAACTGACAAATTCCGTCTTTTAAAATTGGAGGTAGTAGTTTTTCATGTATTATGTTAAAAAAAAAAATCACCAATGGCAAATAAAATTGCACATATCATATAAAAATTTTATATGTGAGGGAAAGAAAAGTACAACGTATTGACGTGTATAGATATGCTAAACTTTATCATGCACAGAGAGTAAAATGCGTTGACAATGCAAATATTTGAAATTTGTATCTGTTGAATATATATTATTGTGTTGTCATGGTTATCTAGTTATGTATGGAGCTCAAATAATTGGAGAAAAGACATGGTTAGAAAAAGAAGAAACCCCAAAAGAGGAAGTCAAATCGGACAAAAGCAAAGGTGGGGACCACACATAATTGTTCTTAGTTAGAGTGGGCCCAAAGGTGGGGTCAGATTCACGTGAAGTTCACATGCTTTCCATGCATCCTTTGTTCATTCTTTGCCTCCCGCCTTTAAGTCTCTTGTAATCTTCCTTCATCCTTCATACTGACTTTAACTAGTGTTGTGCATGCACATCACCAATAATATATAACACTATATGTATCACTCTTTTTTCCCATAACCACACAAAAATTGTGGTGCTTCTAATTGAGGCTATTTTTATCTTTTGTTGCATTCTTTTTAAATATATTTTTACTCACGCATGTGGTGATATATTCTCTCTGTATAGTTTTAAATAATGTTTTAGAAAATATTATTATTATCAATAAAGTAATAGTCTTATTATATGCAAAAATAAAATAAAAAAATTATCATATGTATTCTGCAATTATTAGTTGTAAATATAATTTTGAACTAAGATATGATGATTTTGTGGTTTTTTCTATTGAAATTCGATTTTAAATAATTAATTACATAATTTTATATAATACTGTTTGAGTTATAGATATGATTTTGTTATGACGAAAATTATATATATATATATATATCAGAATAACGAGATTTGTATAAGGGAAACTAAGAAGAGTTCTAATCAGATATAAATAAGTTATAGCAGCAACTGGATAACATGAAAGTAATTCAGAAATAACATGGCACCTTGCTAATTATTGTGAATAGAACAAAGATTTGTCTACCTGATAATTTGAAATCACCGTATATATCGACAAGATTCACGTGAGTATTCGTATACTAAAATGAATTTGTATAATGAATCTTATTACGGTAAACGATAACGCAAAAGATTTATCAAAATACGAAGCAAAAAAAAAAGAATGGACACGAAAAGGAGAAGGGGGTAAAATTCACATGCATGTCACGCGAGTAGTGGTCGTGAAGACACGAGCCTCGTACAGCGTATACAATAGATATAATTACAAAAATAACCTAAAAATTGAATTGAAATAAAAAGAACTAACATAAACTCCAATCAAATGCAAAAGTAACGTCTAAAAATAGTGAAATTATGATATTGTCCTTCATGACTAAACAAAAAGACAAAAATATCAATTACGTTTATATCCTTATACAAAATTGCAGACTGCATCGACAATCTACAATATAGATTCATTATAGACTACCAATGAAGTCTGCAATGTATACTGCCGATGAAATCTGCATTTAAATTATAATTGATATTTTTTAAAAAATGTAAAAAAGTATTTTGATTAAAATTTTTGTTACAGAATATAATTATATATTGTTTTGAAGTATGAAAAATAAAATTTCCACAAAATATGGTCATATTAAATCACAAAGATCAAATAGTTCACAAACCAAATATGTTATGGTTTAGGGTTTAGCAACATATGTTGGTAGTTATATAGGATTTGTAATTTTTATATTTGAAATGCATAATTTTTTAAGAATGTATTATGAAAGTTTAATGTTTTTTATAAGTTTTAATAAGATATTGAGTATTAAAGAGAAAATATTTGATTTGTGGTTTAATATTAGGTTTAGGGTTTAGAGTATATTGTAGACTTCTTGTGAAGTCTGCTCGATGATTGTAGACTATCCGTGAAGTCTACATTGTAGACTTCCGGTGAATTCTACAACTAAATTATAATCAAATATTTAATAATAAAAGATAAGAAAAATATTTTAATTAATTTTTTGTTACACAATATAATTATAAACTGTGTTGAAACATGAAAAATAAAATTTCATCAAATGTGGTTTTATTAAATCAACAAAGACCAAATAGTTCACAAACCAATATGTTATGGTTTAGGATTTAACAACATATGTTTGTAGTTATATAGGATTTGTTATTCTTATATTTGAAATGCATACTTTATTAAGAGTGTATTATGAAAGTTTAATGTTTTTTATAAGTTTTAATAAGATATTGAGTATTAAAGAGGAAATATTTGATTTGTGGTTAATATTAGGTTTAGGGTTTAGGGTTTAGTGTAGACTTCTTATGAAGTCTACTCGATGCTTGTAGACTACTCGTGAAGTCTGTATTATAGACTTCCGGTGAAATCTGCTTGATGGTTAATTTCTTAGCAATCCAATCTAATATATCATCTCAATGTAAACTTTATAACAAATTATAATCTCCACCATGTTAATTTTACCCAAAACCATGTTAATTTTACAAAAACCGTATTAATGTTACATAAACCGATTGATTATTATATTAATCAATAGTCAAGTAAATATCATTAAAACAATTAAACCAATATCAAACCAATGACCCAAAAAATTAACCTAGATATAAATAGTTTTTTACACCAAAAAGACAAAACATTTGGGACCACAAAACATTTTTTCTTTCTACCATCTCCTCTTCTCTCAACCCATCGCCACCTCCTCCTCTGTCTCCGGCCAACGGTGAGTTCCTTCTCCCTCTCTCTCTCTCTCTCTCTCTCTCTCCCTCTGTCCCTCTCTCCTTCTCTCGCGATTAACATTCTTTTTTCTCTTTTTCAGATCTGCCATCGTCGCTCCACCTCCTCCACCGTCATCGCTCCACCTCCTCTGCCGTCGTTGCTCCACCTCTTCCGCTATCTTCGGCCGGCAGTGACTATGGTATCTCCTCCCTTTCTATCCATCCCTCCCTCTCTCTCTCCCTCTCTCCCACTCTCTTTCGCGATTAACTTTTTGTTTTTTTTTTTCAGATCCGGTTATTCCTTCTCTCTCTCGGCCCAGATCCGCCATCTCCTCCTCCGCCGGTCCACCATCTCCTCCATCTCTTTCTCTCTTCTTAAATCAGTTTTTCTCTTTGTTTGTTTTTTGTTGTTGCAAGATTTTTTTTTCCCGTCGTTTTGTTGCTAGATTTTAGATTTTCCTACTAGATTTTAGATTTCAATAATGAAAGTTTTTGGTTTTCTATGATTTCTATTTGATAAAGATGATCTTTTTTTGTTAGTAGTTGGTTGACTAAATTTGTTTAACTTAGAGTTTTGTTTTCTTAGTTGGTTGACTAAATTTGTTTAACATATAATTTTGTTTTCTTAATTGGTTGACTAAACTAGTTTTACATATAGTGTTTCTATGTAAAATTTGTTTAGAGTATAGTTTTCATTTTTTGCAGACCTCACTTTTCCTTTGCAGACTTCAATTTTAAAATTTGTAGACTTTATTTTTGTATTTGCAGACTTCATTTTATTTTTTGTAGACTTCTTTTTAGTTTTTGTAGACTTTGTTTTGTTTTTGCAGACTTCATTTTTGTATTTGCAGACTTCATTTTAATTTTTTTAGACTTCTGTTTAGTTTTTGTAGACTTCGTTTTGTTTTGGCAGACTTCATTTTATTTTTTGTAGATTTCTTTTTATTTTTGTAGACTTCTTTTTATTTTTTGTACACTTCTTTTTATTTTTTGTAGACTTCATTTATTCTTTTTGTAGACTTCATTGCTTATTTGCTGACTTCATTTTTTTGTTTGCAGATTGCTTTGACTAACTTTATTTTTTATCAGATTCATCTTCACTAATGGATGAGCCACTCGATGAGCCTACACTTGAGTTTCCACTAAGGTTGTACACGAAGGATAATGAGCCTATCGCAGATAAAAGTATAAGCTACTACAGTGGGGATCCAAATAAGTTGTTGAATACACTTTCCAAAGTCTTACAGAGAAAAGAATGGGATGTGTTATTCAATTCCAGACTAAGTGTGTTCTTGAAGTTTCATGCAATGGATTTTGGGTGGGCTTCAAGACTGGTGCACTATCTGCTTACGTTACAGCTGCAATGTAAGAAAAAGTACGAGATATGGTGTTTGATTGGTGTCTGACCCATTCGGTTTTCTCTGCATAAGTTGGAGTGTATCACCGAACTCAACTGTGAGTGGGTTGATGATTTGGATAACCCAGCATGTGCAGATACAGAAGAGGTGGCAGCATTTTGGGAGCTTCTTGGATTACCTACAAATAAGGGACCAAGTGTGGATGATTTGCTTGCTGCTTGTGCATTATGTCATTCATGGACTCGGGAGAATCGGATAAGGTTAGGTTTTCTTGCCATATTTGCTATCTTCATTGTGGGAAGGAGGCCCTCAAAACGTACTTCTATTGAACTTGCTAGACTTGTCATGGACTTGAAGGATTTTGATAATTATTCATGGGGAAGAGTTGCATTCAGGAATTTGATAGAGTCTATCAAGAAAGTTTCACTTGAATCTTCTGCATATTACATTGAAGGATTTGTCCAAGTCCTCCAATGCTGGTCTTACTTTGCTCTTCCAGATTTTGGATCTGAGTTTGGAGATCCTATTGAAGGTAAAGCAACTCCATTCTTGTTGGCTTTTAAAGGGTCAAAGTATCCGAAGAACATTTTAGAAAACCTGAAGAAACAGGTAATTTGTGGTGGTTTTTCAGTGAATTACATATTGTTTAATGCAGTTTTTGTATGTTTGTATTTGACCTGCTGTATGTTTGTTTTATTTTTGTAGACCACTGTGAACAGCTGCGTTGAGTTCAAGGATTTTGATGACATGGTCGACCTTTGGGAGAATGATGAAGAAGATACTAGAGTTGACAACACCATTAAGGCTCTCTTAGGGATGTTTCCTACTAAACCGTGGAAGTGGAATAACTCTCATTGGAAAATCAAAGGTGTGCAGACCTATATGCATAGGGAAAGTGTTGTAAAAAGAAGCAATGTATCAGCTGAAGAACCTCATGAGTCAAAGAGACATCATGCAGCCTCATCTTCAAATGTTGATGGGAAAGAAGACAGCATTATTGAGGCTATGAAAGCTCACATGGAGCAATACTGTAAAGAGATTGTTGCACAAGTGATGGACCATATTAGTAGTGGAGAGTAGCTTATGGTCAATGGGTTAGATCGTTGTGAGAAACACATATAGACATTAGCTGATCGCCTAGTAGCTGTTGAGGAAACTCTAGTTGAAATGAAGAGTTCGTTGAATGAGCAAGTGAAGTCGAATACAGATGTAGAGGTGGAGCAAACCACAAAGGACAACATCGACCCAACTGTTGGGGTTAGTAAAAAACCCATTCCAAAAACAAAGAAAGCAAAGAGTAAAAAATAGACTTGGAAATATGTTTGTTTGCTTCTACTTGTGTGCTATGTTAGTTTAACTTCAATTTTATTGGGTTTTTATGTTGACTATTATATTATTATATATATTTAAGTTAATGTTTGGTGTGTAGAGTGATGTGTTGTGTTACATTTATGTTACTTCTCTTGTGAACTCCAGATGTGTTGACTAGTTTGAATGTGCAGAATGACGCTGTTCAAAGTGAGAGTGTAAATGGTGGTGAGTTAGATCCAAGTTTGGTCGTGTATGAGAAAAATTAGTGTGATATTGATTTTGATGCCATTCAAGTGAAGAAACATGAAAAGAAAAAGGTTATTACACATAATTTGGCATTTAAAAAACTGCCAGAATTAGAAGGTTTTCTCCTACACAGCTAAGTCCTTTCCAGGGTAATAGCACTGTTAAAGCAATCGTTCTGAACAAGGTAGGTCGTGGATATGATCCTTTTGCTTTAGTAGACGAGATGAAGCTAAAGATGTTATCTGATTGGTTGAAACTTGATCCGTAAGTCACATAATTTATATGAATATGAGTTAGTTTGATAGATAGTTTGAGTGTTCTAATATAATGTATGTTAAAGGGATTATCAACGATAAAGCCCAATTCAACACTTCATTGGTGGGACACCCTCCGGTCTGCCACGAAATTGCTACATGACACAGTAGGTTTTTGCATACATCCACTGTAGACTTCTTTTTTAGAATTCATATCTTATGATTAGAAATATTACAGACTTCTATTGTAGATATTTTCTAATATCAGATTTTGTCAAATGTAGCATATGGATGTTGGCATCAATCTATTGAGGTGTCGATTTGCAAAGCATCCTGAGTGGTTTAGGTCCACTCGAATTTGCGTCATTGATACCGATCTAGGCATGATGTGGGTTCCCAAATTCAAGGATTTTGTTAAGTCGCATGCGAATTCTGATGGTTCAGGTAAAATACTGCCTCCTGGAACATATGATTATTATTCAGGTGCAGAGCCATCCTACTTCAAATCTGACAAGATGTGGGGGCTTGAAGTGGATGACATATATACACCTTTGAATGTCACCAAAAACCATTGGGTTGCTTTGTATATACGTATTTCACATAGGCACATTCGTAGACTGCACGTGAAGTATGCATTTAGGTTAATTTTGAATTTGACTATATCTTGACTTTATAGGTGTAGACTTTCTGTGCAGTTTGCAAATGAAACAGGTTAGTTTTGCAATTGACCAGACTTTGTTGCAGACTTCACTGGAAGTCTACAACTCTCCAGAAGAAAAGTAGACTTCAAATGAAGTTTACAGAACAAATGCAAACTTCCTATGAAGTCTACATTTTAAAAAATGTTAGTTCAACAATTGACTAAATTTGACTTTCGTAATGAAGTCTACAAGTCACATGTAGACTTCACCCAGAGACTTTCTAAGAAGTCTTCGACCATGCAGACATCATAAGAAGTCTACAGTGTAGACTGCGTTTGAAGTCTGCTTAGTTTTAATATTGATTTTAATTTTTATTTTATTGACTTAATATTATACTTGACTTCAAATGAAGTTTACTATATTTTTAAGTCAATAAAAAAAATCTTAACACAAAGTAGACTTTAGACGCAGTTTACATGTGAAGTCTGCATTTTATGTGTAGACTTCGTTACGAAAGTCAAATGAAGTAAATTGTTGAAGTAACCTCTAGTTTTGGTGTAGAATTCACTAAAGTCTGCTTTTTTTTTTTTGTAGACTTCAATTGAAGTCTACTAATAAAGTCAAATTTTTGGTCAAATGCAAAAGTAACATGTGAAGTCTACAAAAATAATTTATTTTATTCAAAGATGAAAGTGAAAACTTCATATGCAGTCTACTATCCGAACCCAGAAAATTGGTCAATTGCAAATATAACCTCTGTGTTGACTTGTAAACTGCAGTTGAAGTCTACTTTGAAAGTAGACTTCAAATGAAGTCTACTATCTGTATTTTTTGAAATCTGAAGAAAATTTGATAAATCTTAGTTTATACTATGTTTCCCTTATTTTAATGGCAAGAGTGACGAAATTAGCTTAAATATGCTCTTTAAGTATCCAAAAGCACTGAAATCTTTGAGATTTATGAATTTGTAAAATTTGAAAATGATAATTGGAGAATTTTATTGAGAGAAATATAGATAGAATGAAATATGTTGATGTAAGAAATGAAATGAAGAGAACAAACGAGTGCTATGTGGAAAAGTAGGTTGTCGGAGAACTTGAAGTTTTGTTGTTAATGGTGGTTAATGGTGATTGAGATAATTTAAGAAGATGACAATTTCGAAATTAGTTGAGATTTTCATATCTATTTGTTTTTTTTTCTATTTTTATATAAAAAATTTTACAAAAACAATAATAGCATTTATTGTAAATACTAAGTCTCTTAAGATAAATGAAACAAATATTTGGAGAGAGAAAAAATGAGTTAGTTTTTTAATTAATTAAAGTTAATGGATCATTTGAAAAACTAACCCTATAAACTAACTGTAAAGAAGAAGAGTAGTTTGAGTCACACGACTCGCACGTGGGATGTTGACTTGTCAATTAGCTGAATTGGTTTGTACAAACTTAAATGATTTTAGTACTTTCAAATTAAAACATGCCACGAGGCTAGATCTCTTATGTTTTTAGTGGGGTTTTATCCAGTCACAGCCACATGATTATTTATTTGTCCCTCTTCCTCATTTTCTTTCGTTAATTCACGTCTTTTTAAAATTCACTCATATTTTTCAATATCTTTGTCACAGCATTGATTATTCATTGCAAAAATACTTAGTTTCCGCTAGAAGATACCAAACTATATTTAGGTTTTGATTTTTCGAACCATTTGACAAAAATATTGTACTATATCAGTAGTTAATTAGGAGTTCTTAATTTTTTTTTTAATTATAGGTAATCCGGATGAACATAAAAAAATTCCTTGAATGTGAAAGCTGGTTGGAAACCTACATATTATGTTAATCATCTACTTTTAAAATGACCTATTAACCCATAAGTAACGCTACGAATTTCGAACAAAAATAAAAACTGAACTTCTACGAGTTTACATTCTGAAACCTAAATTGTCATCCATCTACCTAACCACCACTAGATTAATAAATATATTTTTATGTATTTTCCCTTCCTACAATTTTAACCTAAAACTTCTAATGTGCTATGCACAAGAAAGCCGCTAGACCACTAGTTAGGAGTTATTCAAGATTATTCTTTCAACATATTCATTTCATTTGTGTTTAGTTCATTATGATTTGAATACAAGCAATTCAATAGGAGCGTATTGATATTTTCGTGTAATCAATGATATAGTAATGATAATAGTTTTGAATCTGTACGAAATATATAAGGATAGTGACATAATAGTGGTACGCAATTTCTATACGAAAGAAATCATGACTCAGATGAATCGTTAATTCTGAAAGATCATAAAAGTTTCTTCTTTAAGCATGACAATGATTTATATACAATAACATATCACATGATATGAGATGTAGAGAAGCCTTTATAATTGAAGCAAAAAAATCGACCGACAAAAAGATTGGTGAAGAGAACTAATAATTGAAGCAATAAGTACAGTAACACCGAGAGAAATAATCACACAGCACCTACTCTTAGGGGCAATGATGTACTTGAACATATTATGGAGACAAGGAGACCAGGTTACATGAAATTCTGGAGATAATGGTGCATTAACATTTATCCCATCACTCAAGCCCTCCTAGCTAGCTTAGTGGCTATATGATCATAGCCGACATCTCATACTCTAACTCGGAGTAAATTACGATCGGTGAAAAATGTTTAGATTGTGGTTCCCACGAATTATATAGATTTTCAATATTCTAGAACTCAGAAGTTGGTTGACCAAAAAAAAAAAAAAAAAACT